>VYZW01043778.1:1376-12071 GCA_013401315.1 Balaeniceps rex
CACATTTGAGAGTACTCGTCACAAGCCATCCACATGGCCTCTGTGTGAAAAAAGCCATGGGGAGCAATGATTTTCTTCCTATAGACTTGCATAGCTGGAGCTTAGCATTTCCTGGAAGACTTTCTAAAGACGTTTGTAAGAGGCACTGTGACTAGCCAGCTATAATATAGGATGGAAAACAGACATTTTTCACCTTTCCGTTAAGTGGGCCTTTTTACAGAAAGGAGCATGGGTCATTGTAAATCACGCAGGACAGGTGTAATCATGTGCAAGAGAAAATGCCTGAGATGGGGGCTGGGCTGGATAGGTTATTTCTGGTTTTTATTCAGTGACTAACATTAAATAGATTATCAGTGATGAAGGCAAAGGACAGAACCCACTACTGCCCTATTCCAGGTGAGCGTGAGATCTCAGAGGCCTTTAAAAGAGCTTCTGTGAAATTGTTGTACATTAATATGCTTTCTGAGAAGGAATCATTTCTTTATCTTCATAGTCTCTAGCACAGAAGAACACAGCCCTGGAGATTCACACACAAATCTGATGGTTGACTTTTGTTCATAAAGTTAATCTGATCAAATTCTCAAAGGACAAAAAGGAAATTAAATATATGAGCAACCAATTCTAAAAGCAATTGTTATTGTATCATAAAATTGTTTAAATGTTTCACATCATTACACCTCAAAAAATTAACTCATCTAGTAATGAACTCCAAAAGCATGGGTAGTTACAGTGCATTTTATCACCATAGACACTGATTTCTGGCAGAGTCCTAGAGATTTTGTATTCTTTGTGGTTCTTGAGGCCCAAAAAACCCATTTTAAATGGGAGAATTTTTTTATGCAATACATTTTTCCTCTAAAATTGTCACTAAAGACATCAATACTTTAGTAAGTTCAAAACAATATTACCTATTTGTAAAGTGCCTGTGGACTATATCTGCAACAATATGCAAAAGAGCTCCCATAATCCAAGGCATAAGCTTTGCCTTTTGCAATATTTGTTTTCATGAAAATCAAAATAACACACTAAACAAGATTATTTTCACTTTTAAGCATCTTCAGTATAAATGGCGGCATCTTAGCTGTTCATCCACAGCTCCTTGCATAGTCAGCGGTGAGAAATAAATACCATCTAAAAAAAAAGTATTATTTGTATGTCATCTGTTTTAGATACCTACTTTAGGATAACATGAATCTTGCCCTAAAAACACACTAACCATGATATATGGCAAGTGTGATCTTTTTTTAGTTTATTTTAGCATTTTATTTATGTTCTTCTCAAAGGATGTTGGATTTCTGTTACCCTTAGAAAAGAGTCAGGATTCAGTCAACTCCAGGCTCAGTTGTTGTTTGGGATACATAGGTCACTGTGACACTGTGGTAAACCAGGTACCAACCATTTCCAGACTCTCTTTAGGGCTTCTGTCCCAACGAGCAACCTTTGAAATACACCCATTTCAAAGTAATGCTCACATTTCAGAGGTTATGACAGTGCTGAAATGGAGTAGAAGAATGGGCAAGGCAAACACAGCTTTGCACAGCTGAAACGTTGGCCACTGATCTAGAATTTGCAGATGTCTAACAGCCTCCTGTCAAAAGTCATGGAGTAAATGACTGCTGGGCAGGAGCAGGTAATAGTGCTTGGGCAGTACTGCTTGCAGGTCTGTGCGTTGCTATCAAATATGTGCTAATCACAGTCCGAGAAGTCCTGGACATATTCCAATGCTGCATATGGAATATAGTCAATCTGCACATGAATTATACATGTGACATGTACAGAATATGTTGGTCTGATCACAGCTGTGTAGATCTGTGTGTAGCACATGTTCACTAACAACAGTAAAGCCTAAATAAGTTGGGCTTACTGAAGTGCTGCAGGGAGCAAGCACTCATATTCCAGCAATGAAATCTCAATCATCATACCAGCTTCTTTTAGTTGCATTTTTTTAGAAATATTTTTCTTTTGGTTATTTATTTCTTAAGTGGTTATAGTCAAATTACAATTTTACTCTGGATTTTGAAAAATGTTGTCCTGGTTTTGGCTGGGATAGAGTTAATTTTCTTCCTAGTAGCTGGCATAGTGCTGTCTTTTGGATTCAGTATGAGAAGAATGCTGATAACACACTGATGTTTTAGTTGTTGTTAAGTAGTGCTTACACTGGTCAAGGACTTTTTGCAGCTTCCCATGCTCTGCCAGGTGCACAAGAAACTGGGAGGGAGCACAGCCAGGACAGCTGACCCAAACTGACCAAAGGGGTCCAGGAGGAGCTGTGCTTCAGTACGAACCACTTCCAAAGCAGCTCGAACCCCTTCATATGCTGCCAATATCTGTTTTTCAGCTGGAGTATAGTGGGCCTCGGTAGGATATTCCATACTGTATGACATCATGCTCAGTATATAAACTGGGGGGAGTTGGCCGCGGGGCAGCAATCACTGCTCAGGGACTGGCTGAGCATTGGTCAGCAGGTGGTGAGCAGTTGCATCACTTGGTTTTTTTTCTCCCTGGGTTTTGTTTCTCTCTCTCGTTTTCCTTTTCATTGCAATTTTTATTACTACTATTATTATTTTATTTCAATTATTAAACTGTTCTTATCTCAACCCACGAGTTTTCTTACTTTTGCCCTTCTGATTCTCTCCCCCATCCCACCGGGGAGGGGAGGGTGAGCAAGCGGCTGTGTGGTGCTTGGTTGCCAGCAGGGGCTAAACCACAACAAATGTGTATTAAAATAGGCTTCCTGGTGAGAAATTTTATTAAAACCATGTCATTTGTTTTATCATGTTGTTCTGGTATTTTTCTATTCTTTGTATTGCTTCTGCTGAAACTTTGTAATGTACTGTGACTTAGCATAATTGCAGAATATTATGAATTTTAGGCTTTGCTAAACTGACCTTGCAAATATAGATATTCTATGTGAACTAGTGTTGAGCTGTCTCTCAGCGTGAGGAAATTTGCTTAAAAATGAAGCAGCTGGTTACATTACTTTACTTACAAGCTGCTGGTTTTCCATATATAGTGTGCTGGTAAAACAGAACAGAACAAAAACCCAACCAAACCAAAGCAAAGAAATTTCAACCCTAGGGACCAGAGTACTCTGCAAAAATACTTATGTACAGAGAACTACTAGATTTTTGCTCATGTAAGTTTCTAGAAGGTCACTGTCTAACTGTTATATTTCTGAGCCAGTTATTTTTCTGAGCCAACCAGAGTATCAGTATATTGCTTCTTCTGAAAGTTATTCTTGTGATAGAAAACTAAGGGGAAAAATCTGAAGCCACCTAATACGTGACCATATAAAAAAGCCAGATCTGAAGCAATGACCTAATGATCTTTAAATACATTGGAGTTTATACCTGTTGATATCACTAGCAGTATATCAAGAGTCATGCCACAAATAAGAATTGTAGTCTTTCAGATTACTTCCATAAAGGTCAAATGGTTTGAGATTTTTCTTTTCAAAAGTCAATTAATTTTTGTTTATTGATTTTTTCAGCCAACTCAGACTGTGATGCCTGGTCAGGTAATGCGCGTTACAACCGGTGCTCCAATCCCATGTGGTGCTGATGCAGTGGTGCAAGTGGAAGATACAGAGCTCATCAGGGAATCAGATGATGTGAGTCACAAGTTAAAACTCATTTTTCTTTTGTGTGCAGCAGAAAATGGCTCATGATACAATACTGTAAATATGAAAGATAGTCGTACAGAAAAGCTCAGAAGTTTGAGGATTTTCACTTTAGTTCCTACTGGCAATTCTACTCACTTTTTTAGGCTGTGATAACAGTACCACAGACCTACCTGTCCTGACATTGATTTTTCATCACAGTTCTTGAATGCTAACACCGAAGTATTTGGGAGCATGATTTGAGTGAAAGGCAAATGCCTCTTGGAGATCCATAACTGCAGTCCAATTTGAGTTCCTAAGTGTAGTCACATTTTAAAATACAGATTAGTGGCAATCAGACATTATATTTCCTTCTTTTCTACTGACTTCACATTTAGCAGTAGAACAATCGTCTTTATATTTCAGGATCATCCTGAAACTCACCAAGATGAAGACTTTAAAAGTTCTCCTAAACTCACCAAGTAAGAAGGGGAGAAGTTTTCTTGAAATACATACTGATCCAGAATAGTACATTGAAATATTACAGTGCAGCATTACCACTGATGTAATTAAAGCTGAATATGATTTTCTGTGGGAAAGTGAACTGTTTTAAGTGCTGCAAAATCCATGGGATGACTTGGATTATTTTGAACTATGGAGATGGTTGTGTATTGTCAGAGTTGGTCTCATTTCAGCAAAGGTGAATTTGATGGATTTTGGACAATATGTCTTGTGCACATACCTTACAATAAATGCATATGTTTAGAATAAGGGGTTTTATTATATAACAGGGGAAGTAAGTGCCCCCAAATTTTTTTAAACCATAACTAAGTTTCTTCAGTAGACCTCTGTGCTCCTTTAAAATGAGAAAATTACTGAATTTAAGACCTCTAAAAACCAGGAAATGGATAAGGTGCATATTCCCCTAGAACATAGTCTTAACTGTTTAATGTGAACAGATTTTCCAACATACCTATAAATCATATTAGCGCTCTACCTTACAGATGCTGCAAAATACCACAGAAAAAATATGAGTACTGTAGTACTAATTCTGTATGCACAGTTGTCTTAACAAAGTAAAATGTGGTTTTTGATGAACACAGGAGCTGACTGTAGACAACTGTATCCCAGTCCATCTTAGACTTCCTTTATGTTCAGAGAATTCCTTCTGAATCGTTACCTTCTGTCCTGGTTTTGGCTGGGTTAGAGTTACTTTTCTTCCTAGTAGCTGGCATAGTGCTGTCTTTTGGATTTAGTATGAGAAGAATGCTGATAACACACTGATGTTTTAGTTGTTGCTAAGTAGTGCTTACACTGGTCAAGGAATTTCTTTTTCAGCTTCCCATGCTCTGCCAGGTGCACGAGAAACTGGGAGGGGGCACAGCCAAGACAGTTGATCCAAACTGACCAAAGGGCTATTCCATATCATATGACATCATGCTCAGTCTGGGGGAGTTGGCCAGGGGGCTGCTCGGGGACTGGCTGAGCATCAGTCGGTGGGTGGTGAGCGGTTGCATCACTTGTGTTCTTTTCCCTGGGTTTTGTTTCTCTCTCTTGTTCTCCTTCTCATTGCAATTTTTATTACTATTATTATTATTTTATTTCAATTATTAAACTGTTCTTATCTCAACCTGCGAGTTTTCTTACACTTGCCCTTCCGATTCTCTTCCACATCCCACCGGGGCGGGGAGGGTGAGTAAGCAGCTGTGTGGTGCTTGGTTGCCGACTGGGGCTAAACCATGACACCTTCATTTACCCAGCTGTGATTTCAGGACACCATGATCATGTTTGCCATCATCTGACAGATTTTAAGGCAAGAAGATTGACACAACTTCCAAGTTCAGTTTTGGAATGAAGTGTGTGCATGGTTCTCTCCTCAAATCAGTCTTTGCTCCTCTGCTTCTGTTCTGACAAGCTGCTCCACTTCGCCATAACTATGCTAGCATTGCGATTGCAGCTGGGGTGTAAGCAGATGAATTCTAGTGTTCAAAGCTGATGAAGACAGCAAAAACTGAAACATACTCTCATGATCCTTTCTCATACAGAGATTTTTACATCTGATGAAGTCAGCAAGCTGTCTAGGCTGGCCTTCTTCCTAACAGAATTTATTGAGTCAGTCCTGCTTTGAGGTTACAGATGTGATTGTATAGATTATATCCTCCCGTAAAATACACCATTGCCTTCACTGCCTGTTAATCGTTCCACTGGCCTTACTGAGCAAGTTTTCTGTGCCATTGCCCACCCCATCATGAGAGGACTATCACATTGCAGAGCAACATACATGATAACCTGTTATTTTCTACTTCTGCTTTGGATGACTGTCTTCCTGGATTCTACTTTTTCTGTGCATGTTCTCTGCATGGGAGACCAGAGTATTTGACTATGTGCTTAAACTCTGAATTTTTTAGCGAATGGTCAGCCACCTTCAGCTTCCTTTTCCTGCCCATAAGTGTGAGGTAGAACTCTTCAGTTTCTGCTTGTCCTCAAATATGTCAATCTGCTAATCCTGTACATAAAAAATTAGTGTAGTTTAATTAATATGTTAATTAATATGTTATTTTTCTCTCCTTTTTCATGCCTGGGTGGCTACATATTTCAAGAATATTTTTCTTTCTAGTGTTAAGAACTGCTTCAGGGCTGGGATTTGACTGAAATGAAATCTCTAACATCTGAAAAATGTTCTTCTGAAAAGACAGAGAGTATTTTTAAAAGGAGCTCCTTGACCTCTAGTTGTGGTAGCAGTACTTAAATATCATAGCAAGCATTCCCCAAATGACTGTAGAAGTCACAGGCCTGAAAGGAACGACATCTATCCAGCAGGAAGAAAAATCCTCATCAGCTTGCCAAATAACACAATCATTGAGAAAGATCCTTGCAAAAACCTGTCTACAGCCTTTTCATTTTGAGTTTTTATGTCACCTTGTAGGAAAAAGGAGGCCAATGTGATCAACCAAAACAAGAGTTAGATCCTACATCAATACCGAGCACCAGTATATCAGTATGGATGCTGGCTGTTAACAACCATCAAAGTAACCACTCAGACATAGTTCAAAATATATTAATACACAGCAAGAAGAGTGCTGCCTGATACACACCAAATGGAAGATGTTCTCAGCATAATGCCATACCTCCCTGCAAGCCCTACCTCTAGCCACCTTGAATTATCTTGTATTCCTAAAGTGTTCTGGGATATCCATCAGTTCCATATATAACAATCTCCACACATTGCCATGTTGTCCACAGTCACACTTTCCACAGTGCTTTTCAAATCTGGGATTACTAAAGTCCTTAAAAGCCTTTTTTTTCTTGTTTCCCCTAATGCAGAAGTCCTAAATAGGACCTTTTCTGTTACTCAAATGTGTCATTGGCACTCCTCCTGATTCCCTAGAAACTTCCTAGCTATTTTTAAATGTTATCAAAGATATGGAAGATTCAAATCTTCATGACTGGCCAATGAACCCCAGAGTGTCATAAAAATAAAATAATTCTTAGGCTAACAGTTGCCCCAGATTTTCATCACAAGCCTAAAGTGTCTTTTACAGCTTCAGATGGGGATAAGGGAGATAAAAGGACATCCTGGGCACCAGCACAGCCATTTTGGACCATAGCAGCCAAAAATAGTCTCTTCTCTTATACAAGAGGAGCAGATATAAAAGAAACAGAATTTGCATTAAAAGCATATTTTGAAAATACTTAAAGTAAGAAATCAGTTTTTTCAGGGTTGATGTTTTTGTTAGTTATTTCCTGGTTTTCAGCAGTTTAAATTTATCCATTTTCACAGTAGGTAAACAGAATCACAATCTGTAACAACACGTTCATTAACTTTAACTTTGGGACCTTTAGTTTAAAGCACTTAGTTTGAACTCAGAAAATGCAGTCCATATCACCTTTAAGAAAAGAGACAAGTCCCAGTGTCCTATACAGCACTATCGTTCCTGTAAAAATTCCAAATGACAATGACGTGCCTTGTTTGTCTTATAATATTAGTGTCCGATTTATAACTTTGAGGTACTTAAAGTATGAAGCACTACATGATAATGTAAAAACAAAATCTGTTCCAGTCTAAGTAAGTGTAGATTTAGTGCTACGGGCAGGCTGGCACTATCTCAAAGCTGAGTGTATATATCATCAACCCATTTGCAGGGCTTATAAATTAAATATTAACAATATAGGTCATGTGCCATTTATTGGCATTGAATGAATCACTAAACCATTGACATTCTGAAGAAGTAAACACAAATATTAAAGTAGGCATCAGGCTTTTCAGGTCACCGTCTCTTGTTCACAGTAAATAAACATGATGAATAAGCCTCTTTCTGATTTGTACAAAGCTCTCAAGTAGGAGTTTCCACCACAGGAATCTACATGAAAATCCTGAAACAGCTAGAGCACATAGCTTCTTCCCACCTTTCTGCAGATGTAGTGGCATACTGTTTGTCAGACTAATGATCTTGCCATATTTGAAATTGTTCGAGCAGATCAAGTTGGCTGAGAGGAGTAGAAAGAATCCACTCAGTATACCAGATCAACAGACAACCATAGGACGTAACATAGGAAAGGTATATAAACACAGGGATCATAAAAAAAGGAAGGTAAAACTATGTATTGAGTTTCTTATAAAGCTGTTAAGTTTTAGCACACATTGTATTACAATCTTGACACACAGATCAGGAGAATAATGATGATGCTTAAACCATAAGGTCTCAATGTAATCAGTCTGTAAGCTGTGTAGACTTCTGAGAACTTAAAGCTGATTGATTAATCTTTGAATGCCCCAGCTGACCGTATTTGATCTCCTTGTTTTTGTAGGGCACTGAAGAACTAGAGGTTCGAATCCTGGTGCAGGCTCGACCAGGCCAAGATATCAGGTCTGTAAACAGCCTACTTTGTAAACAGTAAAATATCTCTGTGAGGAATAGAAGGGCTGGTGATTTTTATAGTCATTTTTTAACCATAAGTAGTACTGACATTTTGACAATCTGGCTAATGAACATCCCTGGACACTCCTCACCTGGAGCAGGACCAATCAAGGAAAGATACTTTCAATCTTATTCTGGTTTTCTTTCATTTTTTTCTGTGCTATGATTTTCAGACCTATAGGACATGACATTAAAAGAGGTGAATGTGTGCTGGCTAAAGGAACCCATATGGGTCCATCTGAGATTGGTCTCTTAGCAACTGTTGGAGTAACCGAAGTAGAAGTTAACAAGTTTCCAGTGGTTGCAGTCATGTCAACAGGGAATGAGGTAAGAAAAGTATGTTTAGAATCAAGGTCTGAATTACTGTATCTTCTTCTGTACAGTGTTTTGGATAATAACTTCTACCCTATTCCCAAGTAGACTCACTTTTTGAGCTGCAACTCATGCTGACATGAGGTATTTTTGTGAGTGATCAACCTGTAATCAGCTGGTTGTGTTTTCTCCCTCGAGGGCTCTCTCACAAGTTTCACACAATGTCTTTGCCAAAATTTTGGTAAAGTATCCAATCCTGTGCCAGCTGCTTTCTTCCTGCCAGCAAAGGAGGACCTGTGGGGTAGTCAGGGTTGTAACTCATACTGTCAGTCATGACTGGAAGAGTAGTTTCTTTTGAGCAGCATTCCTCTGTAGCTACAGTGCAAATGGCAGATAAACTGTCATTGAAAACTGAGTAGTACTACCAAATGCCTTGCTGTAGTATTGTGCCTTAGTATTTTTTTAATAATTTCAACATGTTGAAATCCAGACAATCTGCTGCTGGTAGAGCTCCAGACCAGCTTTCTAATCGCTTTGTCTTAACTACATCAGAAAAATCAGGTTCAAGTTTAACTTAATTTACTAATTTTACATATGTTATGGGTTGACCCGGCCAGCAACTATGCTTGCTCATTCCCTCCCACAGCAGGACAGAGAGAGAATAGGAAGAGCAAACACAAAAGACCTTGTGGGTTGAGATAAAGTCAGTTTGAAGTTTAAAGACAGCATGAAGTTTGACCTATAATTTTGACTGTCCTTTGAGACAAACATTCTGAAATCCAGACACAAACATAAACCCAATAGCTGTATTCTCATACAGCTTGAATATGTTGAATTTTGAAAGATTTTGAAAACTTTTTCATATGTTGAATTTGGTCATCTGATGGTGTCCTTACAACTTCCACAACCCCAGTGAAGGTTACTCTGTGACTACTGGCTACTGCGGGTGACTGAGGCCAACCTTGCTGGGACAGAATCTTGTCAGATTTCATAACATAGACAGGGTGCGTCGTGCAGGAAACATACCACTAACTGAAGAACAAATCCAAAGAGCTACAAGGATTACAGGTGATGATTTTCTGAATAGTATCTTCCATATGACTGAAGGTTCTTGGATGTCATTAAAGGGTCCTTTACTGATGTGGGCACTCTCTTTTGTATCATGTTAAAAAAGATCCTGCACAGTGGGTTTCTTAAACATCTTATGGAAATCTCCACAGAAATAGAGCTGCCAGCCAAAGCATCAAAATTTAGCCATTCTCCACTTTTGGTTATTCTTACCTTCATACCTAACACTATTGCTGTAATTTTGACAGATACATTCTTATTATTTATCTCCTGTAAATATTGTGTTGTCCTTCTGTGTCCCACAAAAGAATTCCTAATATATGTAAAATACATGTTTACATATGTATGTTTTGTAGATTAACTTCCAAAATATCCAACACATGTAAGGCAATTGCCATGATACTATCTTGAGAGAAAGCTTTTCATCCAAAACAGTAATTGATAAAAGAACCAAGCTTTAAGCTTCTGTCCATTATTCCAATACAGATTGTTGTATTTAAAAAACATCTTCACTGGTAAGTAGACAATGAGCTTCAAAATGTCTTTTAATACCTTTAAATCTGGTTAGCAGCATGAATGACGTTCCTTTAAAACCATTTAAATAGAAGCAGTAACTTGGAAACTTAAAGTTTGTGTTTTGGTTTCTAATGTTTGAGATTAGAAGCCAGGTACTCATAAGGAGAAAGAAGGTTTTGCAGATACGAACCAATAGAAACAAATTAAGCAACATGGAGGACTGGACTAAACAAGCACATTACATGTCTTATTGACTTAAATTCACTAAATCACTTTACACGT
>VYZW01043783.1:6108-16330 GCA_013401315.1 Balaeniceps rex
TTCCTTCTAATTCCTTTAAAAATAGACCTCTCCTTCCAGGTTTGTTCAACTTTGGAGGAGTATAGCTATAAAGGTCTCAGCTTGCTGTCAAATGTTGTCACTAGGTACACTAACATGTATTTAAAGAAAAATGCATGTAAATATTAACAGCATAAGAAGCATATGCAGAATCACTCGGTGAGTGCAATGAGGAAATACCTATTCAAATTCTCAGTGTTTTGTTAAAATGCAAATTAAAAAAAGGAGAACAATTGCAAGAAATTAATGAAGTTAACTATGAGAAAACAGTCATAAATATGGCTTGCTTAAGTGCTTCAAAAAGACACCAGAAGACGGTAGTTTTTGCATGGGTGTCTTGTGATTAACAGCACTACCATAGCTAAAATTCCCAAGTCATTAATCTTACCATTTGTATGCTTTATGACAGAATGGCATAAATAGCATATTTCCTATGACAGGGAGCACCTGTCCTACCCCATGGATTTTGCTTTCGTCCAAAGGAGCAGACGCTGTGCTCAGCATCAGTCAGCTGGTTTAACCAGAGGATGTGACCAAAAGTTTGGGAGGTACTATGCAAAGAAAAGCACCAGAGCACTCACTACCTGTAACATTTGACATTTCTGAAAAAAGAGGGAAGTGTTGGTAAAATGGTGAGCACCTCACTTCACTCTTCTCCCAGTGCTTCTCAGGAATTTTATGCTGAAATTTGCTAATAGTACTAAAAACCTTCAGTACTTCATGAGTCAATGCAGAAATTGAAAGGCTATTTGTGCTTTTAGTTAAACTAATAGGCAATTTAGACAAATGTCCCAAATGAGGGACATACATAATCCATCTCTGCAGTAAGCTTAAAACTGTAGAGCTGTTTTAATGTAAACTATTTAATTTACTGGGAGTGTTTCTCTAGGAGTGATATTGAAAACAATAAATGAAGATATTAATTTGTTTAGAGCATAGTCCAGTTAAGACTAAAAGAGTATCATCACTCAAAATAAAGGGCTACTTGAGCAATGACAAATTTCATTTGATTATTCTTGTAACATGTTAGAAAGAAACAGATGCATGAGACTTAAATTTTGAGCAGGTGAGGGTTTTTTAGAACATAGCTTACCAATAAAAGTTGATCTCCTCAAAAAGTTCAATACCAAAAAATGCTGTTTGTATTCACACCACTAGAAGAAAGCATTTGGCGAATCCAAATTTTAGATTAGCTTAATTTTCTCTTTCTCCAGTGTTCTGTTTGAACTGACATATGCACTTGTACTGTGTGGACTAAGTAGGAGGTCATTACTGTAATGAGGAAATCTAAATGAAAACTTGCAGAGATGGATTANGGGTTTTTTAGAACATAGCTTACCAATAAAAGTTGATCTCCTCAAAAAGTTCAATACCAAAAAATGCTGTTTGTATTCACACCACTAGAAGAAAGCATTTGGCGAATCCAAATTTTAGATTAGCTTAATTTTCTCTTTCTCCAGTGTTCTGTTTGAACTGACATATGCACTTGTACTGTGTGGACTAAGTAGGAGGTCATTACTGTAATGAGGAAATCTAAATGAAAACTTGCAAAGAAGGTGCAAACTTGCAGATCCCATATTTTGAAGGTCTAGCTTTGACTTATTTGTTTTACATCAGAAACTCATTTTCTCTCTTTACTGGAAAAGAAAAAAAAGGAAAGTTTGGACAGAACCATGGGAATTTAAAGTCAGGTGACACAGAAGAATAAAGTGAAAATAAATAAAAAAAACCAGTTTGATAAAGGGAGATCAGGAAGACAGCATATGAAAATAATTAAACAGAAAATAAAGTTTTATATTTCAGAAAGCTTTTTCATTATTTTCTAGTACTGCTTTCTATTATCTCTATCTTATGAAGGGCTAAACACTGCCTACTGCATATATCCTCATCCTTTTCAGTTCCACTGATTCAGTAAAACTGCATAATTCTGATGAAGAAAACTTCAGCAGTGTCTGTTCTACCATAAGCCCTGGCATCTCTTCTAAGTAACCCAATTATGGATTTTTCTACAGGATTTTAATTTGATAGCTCTATTTTGGCCATTGTTTTACAACTTTAAAAAAATATCAGCTTCAAAATTAGGACAATGATTGTTTGGCTAGTTGTTTATCATGCTGAGGCAGAAAACTCAGTAAGTAAAACACAAAGCAGGAGATAAATTTTTTTTTTTTTAATTGGGTACTCAAGGTAAGAGGTAGTAGACAACAGGAAACTTCATGTGGCCAACTACTGTTATTCAGTACTGACTCTTGAGACCTTCACTGGCTGAATTTACAAGATTCAAGAGGTTTGTTTGTAAATGCTTTTAGTAAAGTGACATGAGAAGACTGACCCACTTGCCAATGGGTAGATAACTTACCTAGAGTGTGGGGGATCAAATTTCTTTGCCTGAAGAAATTTAAGCTCTCAAATCTTGTTTCCCAGGAAAGTATCCCAAACAGTAGTATTCTGTACTTTGCTTTTCTTAGGATCTCTGACACACTTTTATGTTTTATGAGCATCCATTGATGTAGAGTCTGGGATCCACCATTGTTACGGTTTCCATTATAAACCCGCTTGAAGGTGTGACATGGTTAATAACAAATGTAAGTGGAAAAGTGGCACATAACATGTCAACTCAGAAGTAACCTTAAAAAAAAAAAAACAACCCACATATTGTTTTAACTTGTAAGAGCACTAAAGAAAATGGTCTTGATACTTTTTACAGGACTGTAAGTGGAAAAAAGTTCCTTAAAAAGTGGCTAGTAATTTGTCTATAATATTGAACTAAATGAAATCCAGTTGATACTCAGTTGAAAAACACTAAAATTCATGATGGACCCTTTGATGTTTCATTTGTGAATCAGCTACTAGCACTGCACATGGGACCCTTTCAAATAAGCGTCTGCAACAGTGTGCAAGAAGCTTTCCTCTCCTGGTTGAGCTGATACCCACTTCTATAGTTGGATCAAAAAGGTGTTACTATTTTAGTTTTTCTTCCCCTGGTAGTGATTTCTAACTCCTTATTTGCATGCAGCAGCCAAATTTCAACCTTTTCATTGCAGCCCAGTTGTGTGCAGCTGGGCAAAGCCATACCTTCAAAGTCAGCCCTGCTTGGGAAAGGTGGGTTGCATCAAGTCATCTCCAAAGGTCCCTTTCAACCTCAATTATTCTATGAGTCTATAATTTATCATTCTTTATTGTTTCTGTGCCCAGTGGATAGAGTGGCACTTTCCCCCTGCGTAGTATGAGGTATGCTATTGATTTTCTTAATTTGATTGTGAAAAGGTTGACATGGAGGAGGTTCCTTCCCTTTAGTTCATTACTCTGCTTTTGGGAGTTTGTTAGAATGAGAGATGGCAAAAAATGATGATTCCCACAAGTATATTTTTTTGTCAAATGTTAAAAGAGAGAATCAATTCAGAAAATTATAAGCATCTCTATTTATATTTTAGCCTTTAATGAGAAGACCCTTTGCATTGTAATTACAGACTCTCAACTCAGTTATTAGGGATTACATACGAATGACTATGTTCACATAGTCACTTAGGGATTACATATGAATGACTATGTGAACATAGTCACATAGGGATTACATATATGACTATATGAACTGTTACAGTTATTTCACTTACAACATTTTGTCATTTTTCTCACGATGTTCCAACGCCTCATTCAAGTAAAAGAAATTCCCCTCTTTCATAGAAAAGATTTTGAGCTCGTGTCTGTATGTATTAGGGGAAAGTTCAAACCATGAGTAAGGTTTTCTACATTTAAAAAAAAGTTTGAACCTTGAGGTATTCCTACTTTTCCCAAGTCTAGGGAAATATATAGCTTATACTAGTAAATTAACTCTGTTGAAGAAGTTAAACAAGCTGCCACATAGAGTAATCTGCACTGCTAAAAGTTCTTTTGACAGTATATCTGTTTTAGCTAGGGTATGATTTTTTTCAAGTCCTTAACTAATGCACTATCTTGTACAAAACCTTCAAATGTAGAACAAGCCTGAGAAATTAATCTGTCCTTTTTAACTGAAATAATAGCGCAAAACTAACAAACATGAATCTACCTTGTGTAGACAGTAAGCAAGACATTTTTTTTGCTTATCCTTTCACAAATTGTTCTTTAATTTGAACAGAAGCAATAAATGACATTTGACACAGAAGTCCTTCCCAGAATAATAAATAACACATTGATGGCAGATTTGGGGGGCAGACAAGGGCAAAGTAAAGCCTTTATCCTCTGCATTAGTGCTGAAATATGTTTTTTGGCTCTAATGAAGAGGTAATTTTTCAGCCAGCAGCTTATGAGGTGCTAGCCAATTCCATCATGAAGAGGAGCAAGTCAAAGAATTCAGCCTAAAAAGTAGGACTACCCTCTACATAGGGCCAAATGAGTGCATCCTGCCTACCGCATCTCTCTGCAGAGACTCTGCTTGTGTGTGGAGTACACGAACGCCTTCTGATGGGCTCAGTCACACCGTGTGGCACTTTACACCTCTACACTTCCGTTAAAATCAATGCAACATTCATGATAGGGTTTAGCAAGAGAAAAGGTAGAAATGGTACTGCTCTCTGGCTTTTGATGAGAGGTGTTGCCCACCAGATTTGGGAACCCTAATTTGCATTGGTGAGTAGCATCACTGAAGGAGGTAGTGGACACTGCTGCTGTGTGTTTACACATACAAGTAGAGTTTTGGCTCTTTGACTTTTCATTACCGCCTATAGTTAGACATCTTGGACATAAGGTGACAGAGCCTGCAATCACTGATTTTTGGTACCCTTAAACACATGGAGCTGTAGTTAGCTCACTAGATAATCCTGTTAAAATGAATAGAACTGTTTACAGAGTAAGATACTGCTTAACCTCCTCCTTGTCAGGAAGGAGTGACCCATTGAAGATACTACATCTGAACTCCACAAACTGTGGAGTGATTGATTTGAATCATGCACATGTTTCTGGACTGCACCTCCTAAGATAGGAAGTGGAAAACTTTGCCTTAAAAGTTAAGATGTGTTTAGATACTGCCTATTATACCTTGTGCTTGATTTTGGAGAGATGGTTGCTGCTAATTCATAGAGTCATTTTAGAAGGGGTGTGAGGGACGAAATAGTTAAATAGTTAAATATTTGTCTCAAAGTTTGCCCACAAGAAGTTAACGGAATCTTCTAAGAAACTGTGCACCAGCCTGCACGACCACAAGGACGGCGGCAGGGGTCGTGCCAGCATCCTGCTCGGTGTGGACGGCTGGCTGTGGGCATGTGAACGTGGACGGCGCGTGGGACCCCAGACATGGGGGGAGAACTCAGACGTGGGGTACATGCCGTCGCCCTGGGCAAGCACGGTGCAAAAGGGAGTTCTGCGCAAGCGCGGAGTTGTTGCCTCAGGCACGCAGCCTATAAAAGGCCATCACCCCGAAGACCCCCAGGAGTGACCTCCCCACAACCGAAGACTCCGTGGGCGGTCCCACACCACTGAAGACCCCCCGGAACGCTGCGGATACACGGTGGTGACTAGCTGTGCCCTCCTATTCCACACTCTTGCTTTATCTTCTACCTTTCCTTCCTTCCTTTCTTTCCTGTCGCTGTTCCTCTTTTTTTTGAGAGTGCGCGAGTGATTAATAAACGGGTGGACTCAGGACATCTGACCTCGTTTGTGTCTTAATCTCACTCGAAGTGATCGAATTTGAAATGAGAGGTTGGTCTAGCTGCCCCTAGCCTCCCAGATTCGTCTGATGTCGGTTAGAAAGCAAGGGGGCCTTCCTCTCATCCAAATTGGATCCTAACAAGGGGCCTCAGAGGTATCTACTCCAAACTCCTGCTCAAAGCAGGTTCAACAGTGAGATCAGACCAGATTGATCAGGACTTTATTCAGAAAATAAAGTTTCAAAAATCTTCAGGGATGGAAAGTACACAACTTTCAGTGTCAGTTGCTAAAAGTTACCAATAATTATATCATCTGATCTCAAGACTCTTCTCAGAAACACAGTATCTTCATCAATAATTTGGTATATATACCAGAGAAATAAATCACCTTAGTTTTAAAAATCTCTTTGAGATTGAACTCCATTTGTTCCTCTTCTTTAGTGAATAATCCAGAGGTTAGCAAACAAAACTAGCTGGAAGATGAGATTTCTCTTTGCCATGAGCTTTTGTGTAACTTTGCATATCATGCTTTTCACAACATGCCTCTGTTTTCCAGGAGAGAAAATGAATTGCAGATGTCCTGTGCAAGTAGATAGATGGAATATTGTAAGACACATGACAGAATGGGAATTGGAGCCTTAGAAGTATTTGAATTTTGTGGCTAAATGGTTCCTGGGCTCTTTTTGTCACATGTGTACCTTTTTAAAGAGGAACTCACCCTTGGTCTGAACTGAGAGAAATGCTATACAGTAAATGGGCAGCTACCATTGTACTTCCAGTTCCAAGGACATTATTCTGGGATATTCAAAATTTATCAACTTTTTTGCATTTGTTCAGTATACCTTTTAAAAGTTACAGGATTTTTTTTTCAGGATGCATATTTCTAATTAGTTCATCAGTAAACCAGGAATTAGTATTTTGTATCAGATATTATATGAACATCTGCTTTATTAAAATAAATAAATAAAAAAATGTGCTGAGTCCCTCTTTCAACAGTGAGAACGTGCTTTTCACCCCCTCAAGTCAGATTTTCTTTCCCAACTGTGCTCCACAATTACTTTCAGAATTTATTATCTTTCAGTTTATAATGACACATCTTGCAGTTGTGAAATAACCAAAGTCAGCACTTCTTCCAATGTTGCATCTCTGTGAGCTGATTCAATCCGTTTTATAGTTATTGACTTGGACATTTCCTCATTATTCAGGGGCTGGTGCCAACCAAGGACTCTTAAAGAACCACAACCTCCCTTTTTTTTTTTTTTTTAATTGCTGTTGTTGTGAGTATTTGTCATTGCAGGCCACGAAGTGAAATCTAGGAGCCTACTCCAGAGCCTAAACTCTTATAGGCAGGAAAGTAACTTTTGCTCCAAAAGGTTGAACAAGCCACACACATGACTGACTTAGATTCTGCACAGCTTTCTGTGAGCACTGAGGACAGGTGAGAATGTTTATTTTTCTTACGATAAATTTTTCCAGAGCAGAAGTTCACCATACAAAGTTTGAAATTTACCACAGCTCAAGAAAGGATCATTACATATTTGTTTTCCATTTTAACAAACATCAGGGAAACATCATGCTAAAAATTACATACACTTTAATTTCTTTTCCAACATAAGATAGATTTAATTCTTATACTATTTCACTTTTCTATTATGGGTAAGTTACCCTATCCCCCCATGGAGTCCTGAGTGTCTTAACTCATTGTTTAGAAGAACCAGAGTCAGCTGAAAAGATCAGTCCCTTGAAGAGACAATGGACTTGTGGATATTGTTACAAAAATGTCTGTGCAGAGTAACTTCACTGAAAGCAACAGAAACCATTTGCTCATATTGAGTTACTTTGAATCTATGCAATTTTTATTAGGCTAAGAATGGGCCCTGGCCTTACTTTCTTACTGTCCCCTAAGCTATAGAAAGAATAAAAATATGGAAAAATTCAATAAGAAATATTTTTAGCAGGTTTTATTTAGGAACTTCTGTGAAACTGGTCTGAAAAAAAAAATGTGCTAATGTTTTCTACCCAAACCCAGCAGATCAACCTTTTTGTCCAAATATCTTGGAATTGGGTGGAATTCAACACACTGCTAAATTAAAAAAAAAAAAAACAAAACCAAACCACAATTATTTAGGTGTTCTAAAATAAACAGTTATCTTTAAAATGTCTTCTCTTCAAATTTTAGCCTCTATAAAAATAGTGATAAGTGTTCTAAAAATGTTTGAAAATTAAAAATTTTTGTGTAAGATCAAATGGAGTGAATAAATTTTTAAAATGTCTGTAGGGTGTGGAAACCATTTTTCAGCTGTCGCAGGGCTTAAAATAGCAGTTTTATGTTATAAACTGTGCTAAACATCTTCTTACTCGACTGACCATACATAGTGGAAACCTTCCACCAGAGGCACAAATTCTATGGAAGATAAATGAGGAGGAAAGAACTTCATCAGTAAACTCTGCATTACTGCATAATTACTCACAACTCTTTATGAGGAAACTACTGTGTCATTTTTATTGAAGTGGTAGAACTGGGGAAGGAGTGCTAGTTATCATCTTTCACTGAGATCTAAAAATAAACCATGGTAGAAATCACACAAGTATTTTTAAAAAAAATTTGCCTCTGTAAGGCAGAAATTGTTTCCTGTTTTCTGCTTTTCAAATGCTGATGAACATAGCGTTCTCTTTGCAACTGAATTAATGTACAGAAGCCAGCAGACAAACACGTGCCATGTTGTAGTTTCTGGAATTTCCATATGAGAGAGCTAGTATGTTGGGTGGTTACGCTCATGATTAAAGGTTCCTACAGAATTCACCAGGCTTGAACATAATCCTTGCCCTGTTTGAACATCCAGAGAGTTCAAATTCTCACATTTTTCCATTGCAATTCTACTCATTATGAAGGATCTTCCAACATGTCTGCAAATTTATTTCCTTAGCATTATAATAATATAAGCCTCTTCCTTGAGCTTCCTGTGAAAACAATCTAGCTCTAATCTATGTTATTGGCTATCTGTAGATGTATTAATCAAAA
Organism: Balaeniceps rex; assembly: GCA_013401315.1. NCBI lineage: Eukaryota > Metazoa > Chordata > Aves > Pelecaniformes > Balaenicipitidae > Balaeniceps > Balaeniceps rex. The sequence continues at coordinate 14,773 of VYZW01043783.1, forward strand.
ATTCTTACTTTTTATTTTTGAAGAAAACCAACTGAAGATATTTTTCATCTTAGGGATTTCTCAACAATCATTGTACTTTATTTATCCAAACTGCTGCTGCTTCCATGCTCTAAAGGGAGAGTGGAAGGCAATACAACCTGACGAGAAAATGGAGTAGGAATTACTGCAGATTAGCTAGGAAGAAGGTTTTAGTGGTTCTTGCTGAGTGAGTTTTGATTATAAGTGACACTTCAGAATCCAGAGTTAAGAAATTCTGGTATTTCCCATCATGTTGTTAACCATCACTTGACAAGGAAATACACCAATTTACAAGGGATGCCACCGCAGTTATAACAATTTGAATAGCTGTTAATATGAGTTTCATCAGTTTCTTTCAAATCTGGTAAAAACATTCATGTCCAGCAAAACTTGAGCTAAGACAAATATTTTGAAAGAAAGAACGCTTCCACTGCCTGTCAGTAGCTACTGGTCCTCCACAATTATTTTAGAAATAAACTATCTGTGGACTGACCATTTACTTGCAAGGAGAATGACTGATTTTTTTTTTTTTCTTTTTTTTTTTAATATACTGCCATGTTACATGGTTTTTGAATCACACAGCAGCTGCTTTCTATACATACATATATANTTTTAAAATAAACTATCGGTGTGCGGACCATGTCCTTTCAAGGAGAATGACTGATTTTTTTTTTTTTTCTTTTTTTTTTAAGAGTAGACTTATATGTACGGTCTTTAATCATCTGGACTTTTGAGCTGATCTTGTGACATCCTGTGATTAATTGCTGAGGAATATCTGATGCACAATAAGCAAGCCTTAAGACTTCAATAGAGTACTAGTAAACAGGTAGAGCAATAGACCTAATGTCGTCTTGTTCTCAGCATTATATGTGTACTTGTTGTATAGATATATACACAAACAAACATGAACAGGTGCAGCTATGTGTATATATGTGAGTATATGTGTATCTGGTTTCTGGTTTCTTTCGTTTTTGTTGAGCTGTTGCATGTGTTTCAAGTAGCAGCTATAATCACACTTCTAAACAAAACCAAGTTTTCTTCAAAGATGATTTTAATATTTTCTGCTCTTTTAGCTTTGCCGTTAAAAGGACACAGGACACAAGGCTCTTGAAAGAAGTCTAACAGGCAGAAGCAGGAAATGCAGATTTTTCATACTTACATCAGTATATTTTGACAAATGATAATGTACATAATCACAGGTTCTCTGCCAGCCAAACCACAATGACAAATGTAAATGTTTAAGTACAAGAGAACAAATAACATTTTAAATAAAGACAAATATTTTAAGATAAAATAAACATGTATTAGAAAAAAATATATGATCTTGGATGAACACATACAGTATGTCTTTGAATATTGAATATTCCTGGTGACGCACAAGTTGAATACATACTTGGTGAAAGACAACAGAGATTGCTAGATTATGTTCTTATGCTCTGTGGAGCCTTTCTAATAAAGATGCGAAGTTGTGAGTACTAGAGTATGTCTATACATTCAAAATACATAATTTTGCATGCAATATCTTTTCTGTGTTTCTGTT
>VYZW01043783.1:19153-43035 GCA_013401315.1 Balaeniceps rex
GATGGGGAAAAGCCATTCCAAGGACTATGCTTACAATAAAAACTTTTATTTGTGTGCTTAAAATAAAACAATTCTTATCTTATATAAAACTGACTAGAAATGATGTAACAGTCTCTGGCCCGTGTCGTCCTCAAGACCATGCTTGGAAGCTTGAGATAATGCTAGTTGTCGTGGTCTTAAATCATGCCAGGGACAGTGCTAAAAAAATGAACATTGCACACTCATATTATATTTATATGTATGTATAACTGCTCTGTCTGAACCCCTACCCTAGCATTGCTTAGATTACCAGAAGAGATTTAGACATAAAGGCCCGTAACGCGTACAAGACGAAATCACTATGTTTTATTGTCATGCTTCATGTGCTGCCCACCAATACATCTCCTTGACATTATTATATAGTTGCAAGGCATATTAGGCACTCTGCAGCCTGCCTCTGTAGCTGCCATTGTCACTAGTCCTTGAGATCTATGCTGACTCATTCTTTGATTTTGTTTGCTCTACTCTCTCTGTACAGCACTACTAGGTATATAATTATAGCAGAGGCAACCAAGATGGAATATCTGATGCTAAAGGTGAATTATCCCACTGAATTACCTACTGACTTTAAGGTATGCTGCAAAATTCAGGCATTGTGCAGGTTGTGATGGGATTTTTTGTTTGTTTTTTTTTTTTTTAAGAGAGAATCAGACTTTAAAAGGATGGAGAAATTATATAGCTGCCTAATTTTTTTAATGGGATGGCAGTTTGGAGCCTTCTAGTTCTTAGTTTTCACCATTTATATTCATAAACAGCAACCAGAAAGCTAACTGCAGCTACAAACGTTCACAGGCTCAGAGTTTGTACAGGCTCCAAAACCATTTGGAATCACCACTTGTAAGCGGAACCTGTCTGAACAAGATTTTGGCTTGCTTATCTCTACAATTTTTGTGTTATTCCAAATATGAAGCTCAGAGAATGTTTATAGGCATAAAATTTACAGGAAGAGTGTCGTAAGCAAGAGCAAGAAAAATGGCAATTTTTCATCAACACATGGCAGTCCCAAGAAATGAATGGCATTATGTGTTTAATTTGTACTCCCTTGCCTTAGGCTGTCCTACATTCTGCTAGGAGAACAGTCTTATGTTAAATCTGTCGTTTCTTTATTTACATATATAGGGGAAATTCCTACCTCGCCTTTATGGTAAGTGGTTGATGTGATACCAAATTGAGTGGGGAAAAAAATGGTTTAGTACAGTAAATGCCACTGGTGATGAAATTATCTGGTTATTTTGTAATCCTTACAAATCCCATTTTTATAATTCTGTTTACCAGCTGTGACTTGACTAACTGTGCCATATCATATGACAGATGGTGGAAAATATAGTGAGATTAATATGTAGTTAATATATCAAAAGTGTAATTAATTTATTTAATATGTGTTCTCTCATGACTTGCTCTATATAGAACTGGCTAAGAGATCACTGCAGTTAACATTAGACTTCACTGGACTCCTGATCAAGATCGTTATTAAAATGTGTTCCTGATATTGTGGAAACACTTATTTAATGTTCTAGATGTTATGCAGGACATCTTAGAACCTCAGCTGGCAGATATCACAGGTGCAGCATATATATTAAGTTAAATTTGAAGTGAAAACTGGATTTCAAGATTTAGTCCCCTTACTTACACTGCAGGGTTTGAAAGGAATAAAATGAAACAACAATTTGTCTACTTATATTTGATAAAGTGAAGTAGCTTAAAGATCAGAAATTCTCTCAGTGTTACATCATCAATCTACAGTTGTATAGAAGAGAGTTGTACAATAACTTAACCAACACCATTGTGCATTATCCTACTTTGGAATTTACCCAGTTGAGAAAGGATAATTTAATAATTTGAATAATGCCATTGCTGTCTGAGGGGTTATTTTTTCTTTCCTCAGAGTCTTCTAATGATCTAGGAATATACGGTACAGTTATGTCTTAATTTATCAATAGCAGTTGATGGGAATATGGTGTTTTAAATTAAAGAGGGCATTGATCTTCAAAGGTTGGATTGCGTCCAGTCCGCAAAGTCCTATTTTTCAGTAATGTGGGGAAACTGGATGGAGGAAGTTAATTTCTATCATCCTACCTTAATTTCTTTCCTTCAGTAGTTTTATGAGACAATACAAGCTCTCTCAGATGAAACAGTGAAAAATCAAATAAATGCATATGCTCTACCAGTTTGCACTGAAAAAAACAGAACTATAATTCTCAAGTAGAGCTATACTGCAAGGAGTTATGCAAGAAGAAGGGTTTTCACTTTTTCTTTTTTTTTTTTTTTCCTCCACATGCTTCTGTCACTTTTCTAGGTGCTATTCCCTGGAAAATGTCTAAAATAATTCAAAATCTGGTTGTCTTTTTCAAATGAGTTTACACTATTTTTATTACATACACATTTGTCCTGGGCTAGGCAGAATATGACTGCAGCTACAAAACGGAGTCCCTGTTGAATACTGGCTTACAGATTATGAACACACACATTATTAAAGTAGTGAAAGTAATGACCCTCACAGACTGTAAAGCAGCAATGGAGATACCACGTAGCTTTTTTGATCCTTCGGTCATCTAAACTTCTTGCATAAGCCTCCTCAATGGAGAGATGTAACTGAAAAAAAGTCATAGCTCTGAAGTGGACAGGATTTCCTCCTTTTTCTTTCCTGTTCCAGGGAATCTGTTATACCTGGGGATGCAAATTCTATCCTTTAGTTGTACTGAGAAGTTTTGTACCTGTACATACCTGGAAAAGGCAAGCACTTTATTTAGTAATACAATATTTTCTTCTTTTTCTTATGCAAATTTCCTTCTGATACATACTTAAAAAAAGTCCATAAACATAACTTTTAAAAGTAACACCATCACTGCCTACTGCACCATGTCATAGTCTTTAGTTTGCTACGCTGTCTTTCAGATCTCTCTTTTTAATAAAAAAATGTCAATAAAAGCAAGGTACTTACCTAGAGGTGCTTTTCTTCACATGCTTTCTTTTTTCCTCTTTTCTTTTTTTGGTTTTTCTTCCTTAAAAGTATTTGGGAACAAATTCTTCCCTTTGAGATGAGATGTTATCCATTGCAGCTGAATTTGACCTTTTGTTCTTTTAAGCTTCATTTGAAGAGCCTGAACACCTGTTTTGAAAAGCTGGGTCCCACCCTTTGTAAGAAACAAGGAAGAACATGTCCTTCATAAAAGAATGAGGAATGAAAAAGGAAACTTTCTGGGGGGACTAGGGTAGGCTGATAGTCTATGATAAGATAGCCAGATAGCAAAAGATGCTCAGGAAAAAGGGAATATTTTCTAAAACAGGTGAATGGGAGATGGGAAGGGGGAAAGAAGCAGCAGAAAAAAATGTAGGATAAAGTGGATGTAAGTCACACCCAAGTGCAATAGGAATAGTACAGATGGAAGGCAACAGTTATATGTAAAACAGAAATATATAATAGTATTAATGTTACTCAGTAAGGGTAAGGCATATATGGAGTCAGACAACTAAAAATGAGAAAGTGCGTTCCTGATTGTCTGCTGTAGGACATTAACACAGCTAGAGAGAAGAAACATGAGATGATACAACTTTTCAGGTATGGACTACAAAGAAAAAATGTCATTGTTATAATAGCCTGGATAAAGTAACGACATTGGTATAAAAGACCAAAATTGGGGGTGGGGTTGGCTACAGTTCACCGAGCAAACTCCAGCAGAATATAAATCAGATGCATTGGACAGGTACCATACTGCTAATGCAAATGAGAATATGTGAAGACTTGTATGGGTTGAGGAGAAGTACAATTAATATTTTCATGAGATACATTTAAGCATCTTCGCATAATGACAATCACAAAATGTGGTTTTGAATTACTTAGATATCTACAGTACATCCCAGATGCAGGAAAAAAAGCAGGTTTATTGATTAATGAAACAGTTTTAATAACTGTCTTACTAAACATCTCATTATATTTCTACATTGTTTTCAGTCCTAGGATATGTCAATAAATTACAGGGTATCAATGATTTGGCACCAAAGTGCTCAGTTTCCCTTATGCTTTCACTTTGACAGAAATGGGGATTTAAAACAGACCAGATTTCTAAAAAGAAACATTATTTATACGTTCAAGTTAATGCATATTGTTGAGACAAGTGCTCTAAGTGATCAGTTCAAATGTTACTGCCAACGTGTGTCACAGACAGACTACCAGAAACTGCAGCAGTACAGGACAACTGCCAAGGGAAGGCAACACGCTTCTGGAAACAAATAACCATTCAACTTGGATTTTAACATGCAAAAAAACCCAGATAAGGGTGTGTGGCTCAGTGTTATAGGCTAATGATTTGACGTTGGAAGAGAGGTAAGATTTGTAGGGAGAAATAATGCATATGTATACGCACACACACACACGTATCTTTATATGTAATTATATAAATTAGACAATGCTTTTGCATACACAGCATTCCAGAAACAATTGCCAAATAAATTCCTATTCACTTGGAATAACATGGAAGCAAAACAAATTCAGATTTCGGATATATTAGAAATAGACTGGGCTATTCTGAATGTTGGTTGGCAAATTCCACATGGTGACAAACTATCTGAGTCTATGTATATTTGTAAGGTCTGCATTAGAAGCCAAGCCTTGTCATCCCTGAATTCACTAAAACATGTCTTCTTATGGACTGAAAATGGGAACAGAGTTACCATTAATTATTGTCATCGGTCTGCGTTAGTATAAACAATTCCTTTCTGCATTTCCATAGAACTCCCAGCCCCAGACATCATCATCCAGAATTGAATATCCTTTACTTGTCTTTTGTGAGAGAAAGCCTCTCCAGTCATTCATATGAGATTGTGTGCATCTTTAATCATATGCTTTTGTGCTTTGCTGGGTGAGAAAGCAAGGCACTGCTATTTGATGCTAGAGACACAGGGAATTCCACATGAAGGGAGAAGTGGTTTCTGGGCCCCGTTTAAAAGCATTCATTTTCAGCCTTGAATATTTTGAAAGAAGCACTTGGTCTAGGACTTACTCTGCAGAGAACACTCCTACCAGGAGTCTTTGTGAAGGCATGAAATAACGTAAAGCAGGAGGATGTACATCCCAGGTATGATTATTTGAGAAGTGCTGTACAGTCAGTTTTCCTGTCAGTGAAATTAGTGAAGTTGATGTGTAGGTATTGGGGAAGCAGTTTTTAAATTAGCTGTAAATTTCTACGAACCTTCAGTTTCTGTCAAATGATTAGAACAGTAAACTGTCAAAACACAAATATTTAGGTGTCTCAGGCAATCTAGTTTTAAAGTGTTAGGGATGGGGTTGGGGGGACCATAGCTCCAATTCATGAGCAGAGCCGTGCAACAATATCATATGGTGCCCACAAATGACTGGTGTGACAGAGCTGCAGAGATGTGATGGGTCTAGGTGCTCCAAGTGTTGAGGTGGATCTGTCATGGTCTCCTGCATGGGCTTCTCTCCACGGGGCACAGTTCCTGCCAGAAGCCTGCTCCAGTGTGGGGTCTCCACTGGCTGCAGCTTCCTTCAGGGCACATCCACCATCTCTGGCATGAGATCGCTGATGGGCTTAGCTTTGACCAGCAGCGGGTCCATCTTGGAAACAGCTGGAACTGGCTCTGTCTGACATGGGGGCATCTTCTGGTGTCTTCTCACAGAAGCCATCCCTGCAGCCGCCCCTGCCCCAGCCTGGCTACCAAAACCTTGCCACGTAAACCAATACAAGGTTCCTGACTACTAGCAATATTTTCTTGCCTCCTGCAGCACATTGTTTCTGAAGCTGTCTTTTCTCTGAGCAAGCTCAGCTGATCTCCAGAAGAAGGAATTGCCCGTTTTCTTATAAGAAGTGTCATCTCATCCAATCTTCTTAGAGAAACAAAGCACAACTATGAACAGAAATAAAATAAAACAAGACAGAAATACCCCAGTTACAGGCCACTAAAGTCTTGGCTTGTGATTCCTGTAAATCTTGGTTACTCCTGGAGGAAACTTAATCTGAGCTGTTAGAAACAAAGAGACAAGAAAGCTGGTAGAAAGTGACAGGGACAAAAGCTTCTGAATGAATAGCATTAAATGAACTTTCTTTAAATGCTTTAAAAAGCCAAAGAAACAAAAAGGTGCGTTTACACTTCGATGCCGTGATGTTGGCAAAGCAAAGATCCAGTTCATAGACTGAGGAAATGCACTCTGCAGATGGCAAAGGCAAACCTTAGTCCCAGTTCATACTCTAGAAGCTGGTATCCTAAGTTTTGTATCCCTCATTGGTCTCGCTTCCTTTCATTTAACAGCCAGGCTGTTATTTATTTTCCCTTTTAACAAATGGGGCTTTTGTTCATTTCCTTCCTTCAAGCAGCCCCTTCAGTAATCTTTGTTTGTTCCTGAACTTAGGACCAAGTTGCTGAATCATCTTTGACATAAAACACAGCGAAGGTAATGTATGCAAAGCAAAGACTACTGAGTAGAGTGTGGTAGTGCTAATCCACTTGCATTTGTTCCTGAGAGGAAAATGCAGCTTGCCACTGTCATGAGAGGCAGCAGAGCACAGTCAAAGGAATTGTAGCAGGGGCTGCGTCACAAATAAATGGGTACCATAAACTTACTTGCTATGATCCTTTGTGAGTGCGGTCAGAATTGGAGGGTGGGTGTTCTCTTTACAATATCTCATGTTAACTGTTGGAAAAGGGAGCAGCTGCCTCTTACACTGCAGAGCAGCCTGGTGACAGTGCACAGGAACAGATGGTAGAGCAAGTGTCTCTTTCTTTGCATTTAGGCAGTCCCCTTCTCTCCTCCTGCTTCTCACAAACAGCCTCAGTGAATTTTCTTCATGGTATAAAGATACTAAACCTTTTCTTTTCACTCCAGGAAACAATCACCCTTGCTCTTTGAGGAGTAAAAAGAAGAAAGAGGGGAAAATCTAAAGTGCTAATTTTACTTCCCCCTACCCCTCCACCCTGGGTAGGGTCAGTCAACTGAAAAAAGAGATGAGCTATAAGATTTTTTTTTTCTGTTCCTGTGAGTTGATACATAGATAATCTTAATAGCATTTGGTAGTTGCCTTGCTGTACTGAGAAGCAATGGGATAGTAGAATTCAAACTAGGGAAGGACTAGTGTAGCCGTTCCTTGACTTCTGCATCAATGCCAGTGGTTTTTCCTTTTGTATCAATAATCTGAAAACATAAATGCTTAGTTTATAGGTATAAATATGCATAGTTTGTACAGATATAAGCAAAACTTCTGCATAGCATATATTATCTGGTGACTATTGCCTGTTAAGTATTGCTAGATGAGGAAAAAATGTATGAATAAGAAACAGATTTCAGCTATTACATGGTTTCCCTGTGATTTAGATGCACAAATCAAGTTATTGAAAATCATGCAATCACTTGCACCTGCCAAGAATACAAATTAATTTGGAGGTCATACGGACACTTTTAAACTCACTGTTATGGTGAACTCAACTGGGACCAAATTAACATGGCTAGGTGCTCTGCTCTTTTGTAAGAGGCGTCCATCCAGCCGTTCAGAGTCTGCTGCTGACAGGAGCGCCTGGAGCAACTAGACTTGGATAGGAGGTACTGGTGGTAGGTCACCACGTCGAGACTGATTCATTCAGACTGTCTGCAGGCTCACTCAGTGCCACTGAGTTGGCTGCACTCTCTTTACCTTTGCAGTTGTGAAGTCTAGAGATGCATGTATTTTTTAAAAGGCAATTTCAGAATCTGACATAATTCCAAGACCTCTGGGATTTTAGACACTCTGTAGACTCTGTAATGCCTAGGCTTTGATCCATGCTTGCTGTCAGGCAATTCTTGTGATTATAGTTGATCCTATGACTCTTACTATCCCACATTTGGAAAGATTCAAACAGCAACCTAATGCAAAACTCAAAATCCAAATATATACTGAAGCAAACAGGAGGGTCATTTATTTCTGTACCTGGTAAATATTCCATTTTCTGAAAAGAAAATCTTAATTGCAACTCTTGATGTGTCATGTATTAATTGAATAGAGATATTTTTCAATGCTCTAAAATATAATATGAGCTAGATATTTGCATGGAGAAGCACTTGAACATATTTGTTGATTAAATATTCTTACGAGTGAAGTCTTGTCTTTATTTCAAGGTCTTTAGAAATTGTTTCCTGATCATCTCCCCTTGTAAACAAGCACTCTTTATGTATTCCATTAATAGGTGTTTTGTATTGCTGTGGATGAATCTGAAGAGACTGGACCCTGGGAGACACTCTTTGTTATGTGCTAGTCTCTTCAGGGCTTTGTAGAATGTCACTCTGAAAATGCAGCATGATGGAAGTTGGTGAGCTGTGCTCTCTCATGCAATAGAGTTTACATAAACATTGAAATGTTGTTTCTGGTTGATATAGCCTGTAACTTCTATGAGCATTGTCCTCAAGCTACTATTCTTTAAGTGAGGGAAAACAAAATATTTTGCCTGTGTGCTCTGTGTTGTGAAATCATATAAAGTTGTTAACTCAGTTGTACATTACTTAACTTGGCATTGAAGTGGCAAAAACAAAACCACAACAAAAAACCTCAGGCCACAAGGCCAGGACAGATAATATTGCAAGTACCAATAAAATGTTATAGCTCTGTCACTGTTCGTGGAACATGCAGCTAAGTTTGGGGGGTTTTGTTTGTTTGTGTTTTTTGGGGGTTTGTGGGGTTTTTTTAAGTAGGAATGTTTTCTACATGTCAAAATAAGCCATAGTCTTTAGCCTAGTGAACTTGCAGTCCAGGGGCTTTAGATACAGGTGTACTTGCACAAGAAATCCCAATGGCTGTCACTAAAAGTATACGGAGTCCGGATCAAGGTAGATAGATAAAGCAACTATAGATTTTTTCTGGAAAGCTGAAAAGTGGTTAGATCTGTATTCTTCTATAACTTGTTCCCGAAAGGGTGGGTAGTGCAACTGCTCCTGATGAAGGCTAAAGCTCTGTAAACTTTTGTGCAACTTCACTGCCTTCTTGGACTCTGGATTATATTAAAGAACAGAAATAATTACACGGAGGGGCCTGTCCTGCATTCCTAACATAAGCAAAATGCTTATTGGATTTGCAGTGTAGGTCTGTCTTTTGTTTAGGAAAAGCTTTGAAGCCTGTTGAACAAGGACCAAGTCAAGATCTTTGAGTGAGACCCAAGTGGTGTTCTGCATGAATAAGAAATACACTCCACATACATGGAGCATAATTATTTACAATTGTTCTGTGGATTCTTTGTAATCTGTATTCCTTTGACATGCACAGATTTCATAAACGTGAACTGACTTTTGAGATGGCAAGAAACACAGCACTTCATACAGAGAAGTAGCTTCATATATATAAAATATGAGTGACAGGCTTCATAGTGTGTATATTCACCACTGTCCTCTACTGGTTGAATTTAGAACCGTGCAGCTCTGTGTTAAGCGACACTGGGCAAACAGGAAAAAAATTGCTGTGCCATTCATGCAGATTTGAAAACTAGTCCTGAGTCAACCATGCTCATGGCTGTTTTGCGTTCATTCTTCCATAATGTTAGATGAAAGATTATTTTTTTTTTTAATCAGCTGTCAGGTTTATAAGAGTGAGCTAATATCCTTTTTTTGGCTACCTGACACAGTTAGAAAAAATGGACAAGATTTCAGGCACAGAAGCCTACATTGCACTGACAAGGAAGATGAAACATGCAAGTAAAGCAAATGTTAAAAACAGGTGACCTGAGTTTAACCTAATTGCTAATTAATTGGCTTCCTCAGAGAAAAGAGAGAGCTGATACCTTCAGGGCTGTAGTGGCAGATATGTGAGGTCCTTGCTCTCTGTGAAACTGAGAAAGAGTCTGTGTGGCTCCCAAATGCTCTCCAGAGCACTAAGGAAAAATTAAATACTGAAATTAGGCCATTTAAACCTGGCTTTTTATGGCTTAGATTGATAGACTGTGCTTTTGGGGCATTATGTTTTGATTTAGTTTTGGTTGTCTGGTCCATTAGTTCTGTGTTAGCCAGCAGTAATAAACACAACTATTTCCCTTATAGCCCTTTCCTCTAATGAATGTTAGCTTAGCTGTTGCTATATTATACTTCTCTTAATTATAGATTGTGATAAAGGCTTTTCACTCTTTGCAGCTTATACATATTATGTAGTTCAGTGTCTTACCACAAGGATTTTTTTCTAGAAATCACACTTGAAGAGGAAAAAATACAGCATTTTCCTTTTTCACTGATCAGCTCTAACACTCCTATAGCCAAAGAATCTGGGTTTGTATCCCTAGCAGAGAAGTGAAAAGGGAAATCGACCTTCTCCTTTAGCACAGGAGCACAAAGTTGGTTTATCACAGCAGTATTTGCTCTAATTGTGTTCAGAAAGGCTGTATGTGTATGCAGCAGCATGTGGAAAAATGGCTGCTTGGAGACATAAATCTCCCCTGAGATCTCACAGTGGCAGTATAGCTTTGATTTCTTTCCTAATATAATAAAATGTTGTGTGCTCTAATGCTGCCTCAAGTCCTAGCAGCTTCCTACTTTATTTTATTTTCCAGGACGGAGGGCAGAAGAGGGGAAGAAATATAGTTGGGAAGGACGATGCTTCAGAAATGTGATCCTGATTATCTGACACTTTTACACATTCATTTCAGTGGCAGAGCTGGAGCTAGTTGAGGACCACTGGCAGGAGGGTAGGAGTGTCAGGGCCTCCCAGCCTGGCACAGGTCATCCTGCAGCCGAGCTGCTTCAACGTGGCAAAATGGAGGCACGTCTTCATAGCAGTGTGCGGAAACCTCAGTGAAGAAGCAGTCTGGTTCTCATGGTAACCAGGATTTCCATATACTGCAGGGGTACGCATCGTCTGACATCACTTTGCTGCAGGGAGGATTTCTGTGCATACTCAAGGACTAAATTAAGCCCTTTGTAAATGGAGAATGTGTGTCCATTTTCATGTCTGTAAGTGTATGGCTTTCCCTGTATGAAAGGGAGAGGAAAAGTGAGAGAAAAGAGGATGCAAAATTTTATTTCTCTAAGTAGAAATAGAAATAACCCTGACACAATCAGCTTCTCATTTTTAGTTTGTATTCCATTTTAAAAAGCAATAATATCTTGCACAGCTGGGAAGAAAGAAGGGTGGTAGCAGTTTCTTTAGGTATAAGAAAATTTGCTTTGCTAATGAGAAACATGGGGAAATGCATTTACGGAATGTTAGGTGATGCTTTTTGCTGCAACACCATATATACAGATTTTAGAAGAGAAAGACTGCAATGAAGATGTGATATTCATCGTGCATGATATAGTGACATCTGGTGTAAGACATGCTGTGCTGTGTGCTGCAGTTCCCAGCTAAGAAGATAATCCATGTGCTTTGGTGTTATCAGACTTTGCTGTGGAGCCCAGTTTTCTTGACCCTCGTTTAAGATGAGTCGTACTTACTGTAATATCTTCCAGGGCCCCATGTTATTCAATTCTGTACATATATTCTGTCCTGGGGAATTATAATACAAGAGAACCTGACATGAAATCTCTATTGTTCTGTTAAGGAGATTGGAGTTCCCTGAGTGTGAAAGGTCTGCAGTTGCTTGTAGATAATTTATAATAAGGCTGTATACGGACGTAAAAAAGCTTAAAATTTGCTGGATGTTTAAGTCATTTAGCATACTGAGGGATATTTTCCCTTTTTTATTTTATTTGGCAGTAACACCAACTCTGAACTGAAAACACTTCTCATACAATTCTTTTGACTTTTATTGATCTAAATAATTTTGAGCCCTTCCACTTGCAAAGCTTTAGTATGGGCTTGTGTGAGGTCTGATATATGGAGATCTTGCAGGGCTAAGGCAGATACCAGTTATTATAATGCAAAGCTGCAGTTCTTCCCTTTTCCTCATTACAAAGTCTCATCTTTCTAAATGAAGTTCAGTGGAGCTCTGGTGGTATCCACACCACCATCTCAACTCCATGATAAAAAGGTCTTCGATTTGTTTGATTTTTGAGCAGGGGTTTACTTTGTAATGTGTTTTGTGAAGCACCAAATATTCCCAGATGATCACAAATTAAGTGACAATGTTAAATAAACATCAGCATATTTCTTGTGAATCTGATGTACTGTTAAGCGCTACAGACATTTCAACAAATTGTTGCTTTTGCATGTTTTGATCAACAGATTTCACTACTCTTCCAAATTATCGTTCTCTTCTTTCTCCTTGGTTATGAGTCACACTCTTATTACATTACTGTATTTGAAGTTATATGTGAGACATGTAATCACAAATCTAATGATAAATGTCCTTTCCTGGTCACCTACATGTGGGGAGGAAAATAAAGAGGAGAGGTAAAAAAGGAGAGATAAAATCCAGACCTTGGTATTCTAACTGCTATATCCTCCAGTGAATTGTTTTCTGGCTGGCAGCTTCTGGTAAATGTGGAAAACAAAATTGGTCGTTATGTAATGCCTTGAGAGGAAAGAGAGCCTGCTTTGAACTGACAACAGCCTTGACAGCTTGAATGTTGAAGCCAGAAATATCTTGTCAGAAATATCTTCTTTAAGATTGCAGAACTCCACTGGAGTCCTTCACTCCAGGAAGGAAAGGCAGGTGGCACCTTCTCATGTGGCTGTACTGCAGCAGTGCAGGGCCACCGGTGACAGTTAATGACAAATAATACCTGAGCTGCCCTTTTGATATCAGTAGATGTTGTGTGCTCACTGTCCCTTCTGTACCCCAGAGGGAGCTGATTTTTCTGGCCTTCACGTTGGAATATGGTGCAACCACTGTGACAGTGAAATCAAAGGAATGGCTTCTTTAAGAAGTCTATCTGTGTTGCTTGGCACCAGAAGTCCTTCACTTCCTTTTCTCCAAGTGGATCCAGAAGTTCGTTCATAATTAATTATATTTTTCTATTTGATTGTATAACTATAATGGAAAATATTTATTACAAAAGTAGGAGGAGACCTGCCTAGGCTGACTGTGACATAAGTGAGCTAATATATCTCTCTCCACCCTTCCCCATATCATTTTTAATCAGTATGGGCCATTTTTTAGTATTTTTCATTTATTCATATGTAATAGTGCAGTACAAGAATACACGTTATTTATTGTGGTGTAATCATAAATGAATTTCTAGGTCACACATGTAGAACTTGCAGGGATGCGCAGAATCTGCAGGCATCAGCAATAACCTGTAGATGGCATTATCCTGTGAACGTGGTGGACAGATGTGCTGTCTAAAACTAGTGAGTTAGAGAGAGAGCAAGAGAGAACCAGCACAAAAAGAGATTAGAAACAAAAGAGAAGGTCTCATTACTTTGTTAAAATAGGAAATGTGTGAGAAGGAATCATCAAAGTGCTCCCTCTGTGTTTTGGATCTCTTCCGTGCTTAAACAGCCCAGACTGACCAAAGACCTTGGCTGGGTGCACTGCTCAGTCCCTGGCATCCTCTCTGGGATGTTGCAGCACTCAGGTAATGTATCCAACGGTTCTGCAAAAACAGCCCATCCAGGCAGTGCCCCATGTGGTGCTCCATTGTACAAGCTGGTGTTGGGATTTTGCATGCCTGGAGCAACCCATCCCATTTAGGCACATCCTGATAGCTTACATGCTTGCTGCCTTAGGCACCAGTTCCCCTGGTGCCTAAGGCAGGTTACCCTTTCCACAGCTGAGAACAATATTGGAGGAGAGATCTCCAGCTCTGGGAGGTTGAGAGAAATAAAAATATCCAACATGTGTAGTGCATGTGACAGTGGGCCTCTTGTCACCACAGGGAGAACATCAGCCTGACAAGGACTTCTACTAGCCAAGGCCATGTCACTGGTCTGGCTATGAATACTGTCAAACAGCAGCCCAAGGGGCAGCCCATCAACTCCTTTCTTGATGCTACCTGCTTTTCTGTGGCAGGCATGGTGGACACTGTTGGGGGCTTGGCAGGATTCCACTAACAGTCATGAAAGCAACAAACAATATTATATACCTGGAGTATATATTTTTCTTTATATAAAATAATTACTTGTAATTAATGCAAATTTAATAAAAATTATATTTAAAATATCATACAAATATAATGCATGAATTATATATATGAGTGTATGTGTATGTATATATAACAATAGATAAAATTAAGAGCTACGCAAAGTATACTTGCCTGTTTTCAAGTCTTGGTCCACTCTTCGGCAGTATAGTTCCAATGTTATTTCAGTCTCTGGGTCTTTCTCTCAACACTCAAGAAAAAACTAGTTCTTGTCCTCCATTAAAATTTTAGATTTTTTTTTTTTATTTCCTGCCCTGTTATAAATCAGGATGATAAATTTAAAAGCTTCTGCATACCAAAAATCACAGTGTCTAATTAAATTCAGAGTAGTTTAACTGCTTCGTTCAGTTTTCAACCATTTTTCAGTCTGGCTTAAACTTTGGAAGGTATCCTTCACAAGTCAAAAATGGGGAATTTTCATTCCACCAGTATTTTTTTTCATTAATAGATAATCTCATAGCTGAGCTCTGGTTAAAGTCAACACCCTGGCTAGCTGTGGTAAGGTAGAGCAATCAGGCAAAAGCTCTGGGATCAACACCATCTCAGTAAGGAAAACAGCATTTTAAGTGTGTGGATAGTTGTGTGCCTTATATACAATCTGCTGGGAGCAGCATATACTGTCACGTCTCAGATTCCCCAGGAACTCTTGTTTAGGTGATGCAGGTGTTATGGACACAGCAGTGCTCTCACTGCCTCTGTAGTCTTTCTCTCCTCCTTGCAGATGACGTGACTGTTAATTGTCTAAATTTCCATATCTTTAATGTGTGTTATGGCAGATTATTTCATTTTCCTGAACAAGCCCTTTCAATGGTGCTCCTTTGCTGTATTTTTCTGACGGCGTGGGAAAAGCAATTAGGTGGTCTTCCACCCTCCCTCTCTTAACAACATGAGCTGTTTAACTTAAGATTTGATAGCAGTAGCATTCAGAAACATCTCTTAAGTGGGATTTCCTGGAATGCTCAGTCAGATGACTTATGGATTGGAGGTTTTACTAATTTCTTACATTATTATACTAATACATTTTTTTCTTTAAAATTTGTTCAGTTTTATTGTATTTATTCTGACAATTTAAGGAAATCAAGTAAGGCATGTTTGAAACAGATAGAAACATGATACTCCTCTTCAAAATTTTCTTTAGAATGACCAGACAAGGACTAAAAAAAAATATTAATCTTCAGAACCACCTGAACTGATTTTCAGAGGTGCTGAACAGGTGTGCTGACCATGTTGAGCTGCATGTGCAGGATTATGTGTTTCATGCCTCTAACTATAGGGCCAGAACCGTTTCTAGTGTGGCAAATTTGGTGTTTTTTAACTTTTTCATCAAGCTGGAATTTATATAATTGAAGACGACATGACCTCAACCGCCCTCAGCTCTGCATTCCTGAGCGTTTTGAATCCTTCCTCCACCCGCCTCCCTGGACCAGTAACCATCCATGCCTTCAAATAGTTTCTCTAGGATTTTAGAATATCTGTACTTAAGGGCTGAAATCTCATCAACTGCAACATGCAATTCATCTACAGTGTTTCAGTGGTATTTTTTGGGCCATACACAACTTCCCACAGTAGTTTTCAGGTTAATTTTCCTGGGGAAGGAGTTGCATGCCATGTGAGAAGAGAACTGAAAGCAGCCAAATTCACACTCATGATGCAGCTGATCAACGTGCAGTGCAACAGGTCCCGATCTGTCACGGGCATTAACCCTCAGTGATATTCAAATTAATCCAATGCAGCTAGAACCCCATCAAAAAAAAAGATGATGAAATCAGCATGAGACTAAGTATTACAGTGATTATTGCAGAACTGATATTCAGTTTTTACACTGTTATTTATTATACATCATTCCAGAACAACATCAAATCATCATGAACCTTTGAAACAGTTTGTGAATTACACAAACATGAGATCACAGCATCCATTTTTCACTCTTTTTCTTTCATTTTAAATATATATAGCAAAAAAAATATTATGGGTGTATTAATCTCAGTATTCTTTCTTTAGAAATCTGGCTATAATGAATTTGAGGATGCTTACAAACACTGCGTACAATCTTACACCTAGAAAATCAAGACAAGAGCTGATGTCTTTCTGGTCCAGATTCAAAGACTGCAAGCACTTGAGCTAACAGGATTGCTTTTATTATTTTAATTAATTTCCTTATCAGTAAGGAAACTGTCTTAATCTTTGGAGTCAGTTACCAGTACAGCGAAATCTAGTTCTCATAATTACATTTGAGGTGGTAGTTTGCTTAGTCTGATGTGAAGCCCCACAAGAATCCCCCTCAATATATTTTCCTAGATTTTTTCCAGAACAATTTTTTTTTTTTTGGTAGCTATGCTCTTTGCATTCTGAATAAGGGAGCAAAAAACCAGTTCTGTAAACTGCAACAATTTAAGTCTATGAAATCCCACATCAAATCTTTCATTGGTTTCTGCGTTTATTTCTTGGCTATCTGTATACTGCAATTGGTGTTCACACATCAATATACATGATTATATATGTAGTGATTCAGTGAAATACACATATTATATAGTATATAAATCAAATAAGCATGCATGAATTTAAATGTCAGTTTCAATGTATAAATGCACTTTTCTGAAACCTGCAAGTGGAGGTGGGCACAATTTGGAAGGCAGACTGAAAAACTGGCTTTAAGTTCTTTTACAGTTACTCCGTAGAAATACAATTGTGAACAAGATAGTTGATTATCTCTTTCATTGGAAAATCTGATAGAAAAGACACTTTCTATGTATAGAAATATATGGGATGGAGGGTGTAGTAAATTTGAGGATTCAGTACAAATAGTTGCTGTTTAGTGAAAACTTCCACGTTGTCATAAAATAATTTTCTGCTGCCAAAGTCTTTTTTTTAAGTCTAATTTATAATGTTAATCATAGACTTCCATGAGAAGTTAAATTGCCTTTGAACATAATATTTTTATGTTTAATGAAAACACTAGTAGAGTTCAACTGCTTGAGGAGATGTGTACATCACATACACAGAAACATAGAATCACAGAATCACAGAATGCTTTGGGTTGGAAGGGACCTTTAGAGGTCATCTACTCCAGGTGAGGTCTCACCAGAGCAGAATAGAGCAGCAGAATCTTCTCCCTAGTCCTGCTGGCCACGCTTCTTTTGATGCAGCCCAGGATATGTTTGGACTTCTGGGCTGCAAGCGCACATTGTTGGCTCATGTCCAGCTTTTCATCCATCAGTACCCCCAAGTCCTTCTTCGCAGGGCTGCTCTCAATCCCCTCATCCCCCAGCCTGTATTGATATCGGGGGTTGCCCTGACCCAGGTGCAGGACCTTGCATTTGGCCTTGTGGAACCTCGTGAGGTGCACACAGGCCCACCTCTCCAGCCTGTCCAGGTTCCTTTGGATGACATCCCATCCCTCAGGCGTGTCAACTGCCCCACTCAGCTTGGTGTCATCTGCAAACTTGCTGAGGGTGCACTCGATCTTGCTGTCTATGTCGTTGATGAAAATATTAAACAGCACTGGTCCCAGTACAGACCCCTGAGGAACACCACTTGTTACCAGTCTCCATTTGGACATTGAGCTGTTGACCACTACCCTCCGGATGCGACCATCCAACCAATTCCTTATCCACCAAACAGTCCACCCGTCAAATCCATATCTCCCCAATTTAGAGAGGAGGCTTTATAGAAATCCAGATAGATGACATCCGTTGCTTTTCCCTTGTCCACTGATGCAGTCACTGCTTCATAGAAAGCCACCAGGTTAGTCAGGCAGGA
Organism: Balaeniceps rex; assembly: GCA_013401315.1. Taxonomy (NCBI): domain Eukaryota; kingdom Metazoa; phylum Chordata; class Aves; order Pelecaniformes; family Balaenicipitidae; genus Balaeniceps; species Balaeniceps rex. The sequence continues at coordinate 36,933 of VYZW01043783.1, forward strand.
CTTGCCCTTGGTGAAGCCATGCTGGCTGTCTCGAATCACCTCCCTGTCCTCCATGTGCTTTAGCATTGCTTCTAGGAGGATCTGTTCCATGATCTTGCCAGGCACAGAGGTGAGGCTGACAGGTCGGTAATTCCCAGGGTCCTCCTTTCTACCCTTTTTAAAAATGGGCACAATGTTTCCCTTCTTCCAATCACCAGGGACTTCACCTCACTGCCATGACTTTTCAAATATTATGGAGAGTAGCTTGGCAACTACATCAGCCAATTCCCTCAGGACTCTGGGATTCATCTCGTCAGGTCCCATAGACTTATGTATGTTCAGGTTCCTCAGGTGGTTGCAAACCTGATCTTCCCCTACAGTGGGAGGGGCTTTACCCCCCTGGTCCCCATCTTGTGGTCCATCAGCTTGGGAGGGGTGAGGAGAGAGGCTGCCAGTGAAGACTGAGGCAAAAAAGTTGTTGAGTACCTCAGCCTTCTCCTCGTCTGTTGATACTAGGTCACCATTCTTGTTCATCAGGGAAGGTATGCTTTCTTTAACCTTCCTTTTCTGCTTGACATACCTGTAGAAGCCCTTCTTGTTATTCTTTGCATCCCTCATAGACAGTAGTAAAGAAACTTTGAATCACAGACACCAATGTTAAATGGCAGATAGATGCGATGTTTCTGTAAATTATAAGGAGTTATTGAATAAATAGTGTGGTGAAATTACTATCTGTGGTATTTCTATTAAAAAAGATATAAAAACTTTGTTTAATTAAAATTGCTTCTAACAGAAACCGAGAGAGGTCTGTAAGAAGCAAGGATGCTTGCAAATTGCATTTAAAATCTTTATTTGAATGACAGTCTTTACCTCAGTCCCTGGGAAAGTGATGGAGAAAATAATTCTGGAACCCATTTCAAAAATATTAAGGACAAGAAGGTGATTGGGATTAGTCAGCACAGATTTACTGAAGAGAAATCATGTCTGAACAAACTGATGGCCTTCTACAATGAAATGACTGTCTCAGTGGGTGAGGAAAGAGCAGTGGATATTGTTTATCTTGACTTCAGGAAGTCTTTCAACACTGTCTCCCACAGTGTTCTCACTGACAAACAGATTAAGTATGGGTTAGATAAATGGAGAGTGAAATGGACTGAAACTGGGTGAACTTTCAGCTTATAGGGTTGTGATCAGTGGCACAAAGTCCAGCTGGAAACCAGTCACTGGCGGTGTACCTCACAGATCAATACTGAAGTCAATACTGCTTAATATCTTCGTTAATGACCTGGATGAAGGGACAGAGTGTACCCTCTTCAAGTTCATATATGATACAAATCTGGAAGGAGTGGCTGACACACCAGCACATCATACTGCCATTCAGAGAGACCTTGACAGGCTGGAGAAATGGGCTGGCAGGAACCTCATGAATTTCAACAAAGGGAAATACCAAGTCCTGCACCTGGGGCTGAATAACCCCATGCACCAGTGCATGCTGGGGGCTGTCCAGCTTGAAAGCAGCTTTGCAGGGAAGGACCTGGGGGTCCTGGTGGACATGAAGTTGACCGTAAGCTAGCAGTGTGTCCTCATGGCAAAGCACGCTGACAGCATCCTGAAACACTGGTTTCAGTGGTGGTGCCCAATGACAGAACCAGAGGCAATGGGCACAAACTGAAACACAGGAGGTTCCCTCTGAACATCGTCAAGAAACACTGATGGTTTCCCAGAGAGGTTGTGGAGTCTCCATCCTTGGAAATATTTAAAACCTGACTGCACATCGTCCTGAACAAACTGCTTTGCTTGGCCCTGCTTTGGGAGAGGGGTAGGATTAGATAATCTCCAGAGGTGTCTTTCAAAGTCAGCCATTCTGTGATTCTATGACACTACTTTCAATCCTCCAGCACATGCTGAGTAAGCTTTCCATTCATTTTTTTTATCTGATCAGTTTAGCTTATCTTCGAAGAGATATTCCAGAGTTTTAACAGTGCTTTGGTACCAGAATCCGTACAAAAAGATTTGACTAGATGCACTAACAAAGTCCTCAAATCCACAGCTACTCAGAGTAAAACTTCTGTGGCATACAGAATAAGTTTTACTAGTGTGTCTAGAGGGTCTTGTCTCCCTCATATTGTGGTAGATGCTTCTGTCACATCATGCGTTTACAACCAAATGGCCAAGGATGCACCACTGACAAGTTGGGACCCTACCCCTTAAAAACAAAGCAAGCAAACAAAAAAAAAAATAGATAGGGTTTTTAATGCTTTCCTTTGGATCTCTTCTAGAAAGCACTTCACCTAGTGGGCAAAGAGGAATCCATAACCCTGCTTGGTCATGTTTGCCTAAAAAGGTTTCTTCTAGAATTAACTGCTAGAGGTTGTCATCAAGCAGCTTATCCTAGGCTTGAGCCTTGAAAGTGACAACAAGGCTGTATGCATACACCTCAGGAGCCGTGCCCTGTTCTGTGCCTTGTGTAGCCCTCCAGATGAACTTCAACGAATGTTTTTTCTTCAATCTGGACAGCGTATGTTCTGCTTTCATTTCAAAGAGAGACATGACAGGAAATGGAGTGAAAGACTAATAGTACTTTGTGAGTATTTGTCTAGGAAAGTATGTGTTTTAACAATCTTCCATTTTATGATTTTACTTAAAATTAGTCAGAGCAGAGTAGGGGCAAATTTTTCCTGTTGGACTCAGAGGTTGAAGACGCCTCTTAGATTGCATTGTAGGAGACACTATGTGCAAAAGACAGGCCCAAAAAGATGAATTTGTGTACATCTTTGTTGGACTTAGGGTGATGACAAAAAGAGATTATTATATGTGCAAGTAGTAAAGAAACAGCTTCTAAGATGAATCAGTGGATCAAATTGCTTTGAGAAAAAGGTGGTTATAGTAGTGTCAGAGGCTGGAAATATTGCTGATATTTCCCCTCTGTTCCTGCAGCTCATGTTCCCCATGGTCTGGCTGTGGAACCTCAGAAGCATCTGTCTAAGGGTAAACATCGGGCACTGAAACTGATGTAGAGCTTAGGCTGTGTGAATTTGGGCATCCCAGGCCATTGCATTTAGAGGTCAGACAGCACAGAGTCACAGAGCTGCATGCTGGTGCCTCAGGACTTGCTGGATGGATAAGATGCAAGTCCTCTCTGCCCTCCTGTTTCATTTAACAAGGAAACATTTGCATTGATTGCAGAGGCTGATGCTTAAATGTGGCTGATAAGCAATGGAAAGCAAGGAGAACTGGCTGTGAGCCTCATCTGGCCAGATACATTTCTTGAGAAAAAGCAGCACCTGCAGGCTTGTCGATAAGCCCCAAAGCATCGTTCTTCAGGAAATACTGAATTGGGATACTGGCTGCCTGACAAACAGAAGTTGCAGTAAGAGAAAGGGCTCATTGGGCACCATCTCCAGTATAATAAGGGCACCTGGAAACCAGCCCTAAAAAGACAAAAGCAGAACAGACTGTGAGCCAATAGCTGGGACATGACTCTAGTCTTCCTTTTGATATGTCCTGTAGCAGATGGTGATTATGGCCAGTAAACGGAGGGGCAAGGATACAAAGTGAGTTCCTATAATTTTGCAGTCCTACCTAGGAGGGCTCAGGGCCATCCAGATTACACCTGTGATTATTTCTGGAATTTCGTGGAAGAGCATCAGCCCTACAACATACAATTGCATAAGCTGCACAGCTAGTATGATACATACAGGTAGCGTTTGTATTTCCTTTCTCCTTTTTGAGACTATTAGCAGTTCTTCTCTTGCTCCTCTTGTTTAAGTGCTACAAACAAATCCTACAGAAAATCTAACAGCTCATTCATAGGAATTAATCACTGTAAAGGAAACAGTCTCTTGTTTAGCCTTTTTCTTCAGAGAGATGGTACACTGCACTCATCTAAATGTCTCATGAAAGGCTGCAAGGGAAAATTATTAGCTGCTCTGAGAGACTTTCCAGCCAAATTTTTACTCTTAATGAACAGGTTGCATCTCTATTCATTTTTGCAAATACAGAATAAATTGGTCCAGAAGCTATACATTTAGTATGTCATGACACTCTCCCCAGACCATCAACACACAGGACATTTCTCCTCAGTGCTATCCATAGCTGTTGTAAGTTATAGAAAGCTAGAATATCAATGTGGTTTAGTTGAGCATCATGTTGCCAAAGCAACATAGTATGTGAAGAGCTTATTTGCAAACTGATAGACTAACTCAAACCCCTGTCTTTTCAGCAAGGTTAAGTGCATTGTGCACTGTGCCAGTGTTGAAATACTGCTTCTATTCTCAGTTCATTGCATGATGTAGGAAAACCCAAAGTATTTCCCAAAATGATAGGGGGCCTCTACCACCTGAGAAAGGAAAGCAATGAAAAAGAAGTGCAAAAATAATTATGTATGTTACTTCTGCAGGCGGAGTTGGAACACAATAATCATGTGGGTGACTGGTGGAAGGGGAGACAGGAGGACTACGTGGTGGTGTGTGTTTAGGAAAGGAGCTGGAAACAGTTTGGAAGACATTGCCTTTGGTTTTCAGCACACAGCTGACCAAGATGGAGCGAGAAAAGTTTTGAGATTTTGCCTCCCCGGGGCTAAACTGATGTTATCTTTTTGCAAGTGTGAACTTAGCCTTCTGCAGTTGAGAGGGAGAACACTTCAGTGAAAGAGTTTGCATTAACATGCCTTACTTTGCAAAAGCTGGCAAAAAGCAGTAAAAGCTGACTTCTACTGTGGCTACCTGACAGGCAGTAATTTGTTAGCCAGCTTTATTTGATTGCATCTGATTTGTGTTCCTTTACATAGCTAGTTCCTCTACATAGTTAGTCTGCTGTTAGCAGGATTTGCCCTTAAAATGTTCCAAGCATCCATGAAGCCCAACTTAACCATGAGCATAAAAAATGATTCGCGAGGAGCATTTTAGAAATGGAGGAAAGCCAGAATGTTGTGTTGAAATATCTTCTTGATACAGCATGCCAGCAAAACTCACTGAAGCCTGAAAATGTACGGAGCTTGCTTATTGTAGAACAAGATACATAATGACACACCTAATGTGTTACACTGATGTGATAAAGTACAAGTGGTTTACAATAAATAAAAAAATCCATTTCAGCTTTTTATCAAAATAATGATTCATAATAACATGGTAACAATGCTAATGATAGGGTCTTGCACTTTTGGGGAAAAGGGAATTATTTTTCATTAATTTTATTTTCAATTAAGCAGCTGTTCTGTTTGTTTCTCTTGGGATACATGTATTAAAATTTGCAAATGTTCACTGTAATTTTTACTAATTTAGTATGTTTATCCATCAGTTGTATTAATGTGTTCTCTCGTTTTCCCTCATCCCTCATTCCCAAGCTTTAGTCACTCTTCCTTAAAATTCTGGGGAAGATGTTCTGTTGTGTGCTTTATAATTGGGAGTTGACTGATAAGACAGTTGTTGACTATAACATTTCTTTCTTTTTTTTTTGAGGGGGGGAGGATTTTAGATATTGAACTAGAAAAGAGGTCTAAAAGATAATTCTGGGACAACAACTGAGGAAGGTGTACAAAGTCAGAGACTAGACACCTGTGTTTAAACCTCAGCTTGCTGCTGTACTGGGTGTTACCTTAGCACTTTTCTGTCACTGCTGCTTCACATAACTAATCTTTGCCTGTTCAGGGGTTGTCAGTTAAACTCTCCTCCTTCCTGTTTGCTTCTCAGAAGTGCTTCTGCCCCTAATATGGAGTCACAGTGGTAGTTTCTCCCCCTCCCTATGGCCCACAGGCACAGAGCAGGGCTCTGCAGTGGTAGCGAGCTGCAGGGAGTGAACTAGGTCTGTTGCTCCTTCCCTTGTATGTTTACTTGAAGGAGGATCAGGTGGTCTGAGCAGTCCTGTTGGCTTCTGTGCAACTGTCTTCCACAGGCAATTTCTGACCTCCAGTGAACAGACCCGTGTTGCTCTAAAAAGATTTTTTCTAATGGAAGAGTTGAAAGCTCAAAGTTTTGTATAGTTCAGTGTGATATGCTGAGGGTGGTTAGACCATCAATTTTGGTGGCAGAACCTGTTACTTGTTTGGATTTTCTCTCAATTTTTACTCAGAAGGGGCTTTAAGTACTTGTCATGGTTTAGCCCCAGTCAGCAACTAAGCACCACG
>VYZW01043786.1:4212-22374 GCA_013401315.1 Balaeniceps rex
GGGGAGGGGAGGGGTGTCACTAACCTGCAACTGGCCTAACGTCAATAGTCTTCATATTCTCTTCTCAAGCTCATCTTTTATTGATAGCTGGAGAGGAGAGGACATGTTAATGCAAACCATTCTTGTGGGCAAGAAGTTACCTTTTGCTGCGGTGCAATCCAAGTCTCAGTTTAACCCATTGCAACTGTCCACCTCAGTGAATACTTTAGAGAACAGTGGACTCAAACAAAGTTACAATCTGCTTTGTATACAATTTGGGTTTAAATTGTTTTTCTGTTTGTAATCATGAAACCTTGCTTTCCAGATATGAAGTTGTGTAAGATTTTATTGAATCTTTCATTCAGAACTTATTAGCCTTTCCAAAGTGTTGATATTTTTTCCTTTAAGACAACTTATAATCGAATAATCACTTCCTTGTTACCCTTCTTTCTCTGCCTGACTGGCTTCAAGAAAAAACAAGAAGTATTCCTTTCCACACTGAGATTACAAATCACTATCAATGGCTTGAGCAGTAGATGACAAACTACTGCTACAGACTTTTCTTCAAGGCTTTAGACACCTTGGGATTTATCACTTCTCATGGAAGTCCTGTGTTTGTACATGGCATTCTTACTACCTGCAACTACCCTTTCTATACTGCAGAACATTTCTTACATTATAGTCAACACAAAAATTCTGTCTGCAATTCCCCTAAAAAGTAATGGGGCAATCAATAAAGTTGAATATCTTGTGGTTTTTTTCTACTTATTTACAGCACAGGATTTATGTGAGAATTAGACTACTGTTTACTTGATTCAGGAAGAAAATTGCTGACTTGCAGGGTCTCTTGAAAAAAAAAATGTGTAAATTAACCAGCTGCTATGTGCTTGAAATCAATAGCAGAGATCAGAACCTGGCTTGCTTTCTTGGTCAAGTGTACAAGATCCATCCTCATCCTCAGTGTCATTCGTGTAAATATGAATAACACATTTAAGATCTTCCAAGTCCTTCAGAATTTACATCAATCTAACCACAAATAACACCAGAAAATTGTGGAAGTTTAATTGCTTTTTCATTTTAAAGTTGTAGGGTCCATGGTTTGAGTAAAAACTGTGTACAACATTGAGGGCATTTCTCTCCATGATCACAGTGATGAAAAAAGCTTTACCTGAATATGAAGAATATATTGCCATAATAAATATAGATAATAAATAAATTCGTCCTTTGTTCTAGTGGAAGGTGCACAGTTGGAGAAAGGAGAGGCTTGGGACTCAGTATTATTTAGTGCAGGGGACTGTTCAGCCATCTGTCCATGAACAGATAGCATCCTCTCCCATTTGTGCTGGAATAATCTCTTTGCAACATCTTGTTAGATCAAGGTTGGTAATGAAAAACTGACTGAAAGAACTGGATATAAAAGTCATGTTGAAGAAAGTTATTAAGAGAAAACCTTAATAGAGAAGACAGTCACAGGAGAGAATATTATGATGGTAAGAATATAGAGACAGATACAAATGGTGCCTCCCTAATCTCTTGCATACTCAGAGAGCAAGAACATATTTATATGAGATAGTACAGCTGGAAATTTTTCTTTGAACACCACAGAAAAAGTACTGCATCTCATATTAGTTAGCCAATAGGTAAAATATTAAAAATCCCCAAACTTTAAATGAAGACATATTTTAGAATTTTGAAAAGTTATCAAAGCAAAGTATAAATAATAAGACCTAGTAACAAAAGCGGAATAAAGCATTTGCCAGAATCACTTGTTAAAAAAAATCTCATTAGCTGTTGCTGTACCACAAAGCAGAATAAGAGAAAGCATCAGTAATGCTAAAAAAAAAAAAAAAAAACAAAAAAGCACAACAAAATGTAATTCTATTGCTTAAACAAGAGTTAAGTTGCCACAACAAATATAGCAAGTATAAAAAAATACATATATTTTTTGGAACCAGATTTCTTCGAAACTTGGAACCTACATTTTCTCTGGGAATTGAAAAGTAGTTAAAGCATTAGGGTGAGAGGATTCAGGCATTCAAAGTGTGAAGTCTGTGTTTAAGCTTATAACCTATGATTCAACTACAACCTTCTATCTTCCTGGCACTATTTATATGGCAAATAGATCATTGTTATAGGATTTACATAACTGATCTGTATATAAGCACCAAGTTAAAATAAAATGTTGCACTTCCTTTGTCAGAAATGGGAAAACGTACACTTCCATTTTGCAAATTAGTGAGCAAACAAGAGATTTAATGCTTGCATCTCAGAGTACGTATGAATCACATCAGGTTGTGCGGTCAAACACATAAAGCACTAGAAGTCTTCTAATGACTTTACAAGTCATCTTAAAGCCATTCAATTTAGATAACCTTTTCAGAATAATGGGTTCTAAAGCTGCAATTCAGCACAAATCTGGCAATTTTACTGTATGGCACATCCACATCTTTGAGAAATGATCAAGAAAAGATTAAACCACTTCACAATAGGATAAACTATTGCTTCAACTTGCAGTTTTAAGGGAAGTATTATCAAGATCATCTTGAAGAACCCCACTTTAATATTTAGATTCTCTAGTACCCAGAATGCTTCTTTAGGTTTATCAGATTTACAATAAGAGGGAGAAGGGAGATTTAGTAAGTCAATAGTGCTTGCTAAACTACATTTCTCAGGCTGAGTTACAAGCACATTATGCTTTATAAATTAAGCTGGACTGTCAAGATAAATGCATAGGCAATACAGTGCTATTTGTAAGTAAATGCCTCTTTATGTTTAAACAGGTTCTTATAGACCAAGAGGCTGAATCTCTTTTTCCTAACAACATTATAAATCTAAAAGCCAAAGGAATAAAATGAAAAGAAAGTGGGCCCTAGGTCTTTGTGAAGGATTGATGACTCGGGCAGTACTAAGTCTACCAGAAATGATTATTTTCCTTGTCTTTAGTTGGCTTTTGTCTAATCATCATGGGGAGTGAGGGGACAGAGAGGAAGAGAATAAAGAAAAAGCAATTTTAGCTTTTTACTCCTTCTTTCAGGAAAAATTGCCTTAGTTACCTGCATATCATGAGATACAGATAGTACTAAGTCAGCAAATTACTTGTTATGCTGGATATGCTGTACTTACCATGATTCACCCTGCCACTTACAGTGAAATGACACTCTATTGTAGTAGCAGAATGACTACACTTTAAGGTTGCAGAAACACTCACCAATTATCACTATCGAGAAGGGAATATCAGTTGGTAAACTACATAATAACAATCTCCTACCGCAGTCCCAAAAGTCTGTCATCCATCTCTGCCTATTAAGTGAAATGCTTCTGCATCAAGACATTGCAGGGAATCAGAAGCCCATAAACGTGCTGCAGGAATGCAGCAGCAATACAAGGACCTCAAACCCTGCAGCCCCGTGTGCCACTGGACTGTGGCAGTTCTGCTGCAGGCTGCTTCGTCCCTGGATTATGGGGGGAAATTTTAAAAATTTTTTTCTTAACCTACCAAATTAATGCCTGGAACAGTTATTTCTGTCATCTGTTTGAAAGTGTAGCAATTCGAATGGGCAAGCAAAAATAAGTATCTTTGCAGCAATAAAACACATAAAAGGCACTAAAGCTGTTGTTCAGTGCAAAGCAAAGCCCGAGTCAGACAAATAGACTTGATTCCAAATTCTATTTTCAAAGATGGTAGGCTCTGCTGTTAAAGCTAATGACTCCTCCTCTGGCATTCAAGAACATACCCACACAGCTTGTTTACAATCTCTTCATAAGATACAAAAAGATATACGTAAGCATTTGTAATGACACACTGTTTTACGCTTGGCAAGTCAATATAGATTCACAGTTTGTGGCATATAACTTATTAGCTGTAGTCTGGTACAGCACATCCTACATTATGAAGCATTAACAATGCAAGTTAAGGAACCTGTGAAATGAAATATTACCTCGTATACAAGTCTGTCTTCCCAGCTCTGGAGCACTGGAATAAGATACTGCCACAGACGCAGAGAAAAACTTACTTGGCTGCAATTGCTCAAATGGCAGCTCTTTAGAAATCTTATAGGGTATGTTAATTAAATAATACATCAAAGCTAAACACGTAAGGCCTTAAAGCCTAAGCAAAAGTATTTGCTTACAAGGAACCCCCCATGCAACAGATGTGCCCTGTGCAAACTGTAAACTTTTAATACCAAAGTAGCCAGATGAAGTGAAGGTTTATGTCTGCCAAATGAGCTGCCTGTTGTATGGCTGCCAAGGACAGAAAATGAATTCAAGGTATGACTATGGCTTAATAACTGCATTATGTGCCCAGGTGCTGGCAGCCACGGCTGCGGGGGCCTCTGTGAGGAGAGGCCGGGGCTGCCCTGTGCTGGACAGAGCCGGTTCCAGCCGCCCCAGCACAGGGCACAGCTGAGCCCCTCAGCAAGGCTGGTGGTGCCTCTGGGAAAATATGTTTAAGAAAGGGCAAAACCCTGCACAGGCCCACGAGCTTTTTCATCTTATTTTCTCCCCCATCCTGTTGAGGAGGGGGAAATGAGAGAGTGGCTGGGTGTGCATCTGTCAGAAAGCCAAGGTCAACCCACCACATAACTGATAAACTGTGCAGTTAAACAGGAATGTTAACTAACGTGCCTTTGCACTGCTCCCTCCATCCACATGTTTTCATGAGCTTTGTTGAGAAAGGAGTACAGATTACAAAATGGGAATCCCTGGTCTGTGTGAAGATGTAAAGTAAAAGGTAACATCCAGTGTTTTACTGAGAATACTATGAGAAAGTAAAACAGAAATGGTTGACATTTCCAAAGTGTGATTTTCCTGACTCCATAACAGCTCCCAAGAAATGATCAGTCTCAGAGTTTCCAAGAGAAGTTAGTGCAATTTAGTGACAAGTCAGTGGAAGCTGTTGTTAGGCCTTTGGGGAACAGTAGCAATTGTATATATCACTATCATATGGAACAGGCCTAGACAGAAAAAAGTAAACACTGTGAGAAATTATTGCTTATTATAGTGAGGCTGACAATTTAGAATAAAGTAATAATTTTCTGTATAGCCTGGAATATGACAGTAACATTTGCTCTGGTGTTTGTACAGTTATGGTTTACTTGAGCAGCTTAGCGGGGCAGAGGAAGTTGTCGCTCTCAGCTTTGCACAGAAAGCAGAGCAAGAGTCCACTTTTTCATGTTGTGGCTGCCCCAGCTGTCAGAACTATACAATGCATACTTAACATCTTGTAATCAGAATATCTTGATTGAGGAAAGTATCTGCAGAAGCTAGTTTTCAGATTGGAAATGTTATCACAGGAGGTGCACGGAGAGCACCAGCTGTGAACTAGAAAAGTGAGAAACACAAGTCCCTGTCCTGAAAAGTTCTTTCTTCTCTTGTGTTTATTAAGAAAAGACTGCCCTGACCTACGTCTTTAGTACTCTTGGTCCTTCAGCAAATAAAATACCAACATAAGTGCATTCTCTAACTTCCACAGGAAGTTAAATCCTGACCGTACACAGGACATCACTGGCTATTTACATCCTCAGATGCCATGTGCTGGGCATGGAGGAGAATGGCAGAGAATAAAGGGCCTGAAATACTCCCACAGCACAACCTGGTGGGGTGTATGACTATAGCAGGAGCTGCAAAACCCACCACCCATGTCTGCTGCTGGCCACATCTGATAGAAGGGATGTATTTCCATAAAACAGTGTGCCATACTGCAACCTGGCAACTCTTGCTGCAGAAGAGTTTTGATGCTTTGTTCAACAGCTGCCCACAAGTACACAACAATCTTCCACAAGGCATTTAAAAACTATGGCTGTAGATAATATAAATAAGCCAACTAACTAGGTAGAGAAGCTGACTAGAGATAAGCAATCCGGGACCAAAAGAAGAGGATACTCTATTAAATGCATGTTGTCACTTAAAGAGGTACTAATCTGAAACAACTGCTGTGAGGTCACTGTAAATAGTCAGATGTAATTGAGAATGGAATTTGACTGTTATATCCAAATGAAAATGAAGAAACAAACAAACAAAAAACCATGAGGGAGCAGTTTGGTATTGCAGACAAATTGTCATTATTTAGCATAGAAAGTGGTCAGAGATGGGCTTAAAACCACTGCATTTATGTGATTTAGGCTTTGTATATCCCTCCCCCCCCCAACTGAATGGTAGTGGTAAAATACACATACTCTGGCCTATATTGTGTAAAATATTGTCTCCTCTCTAAATGACTGGTTTATCCCAGCATTAGTTGAACTGCAGACCCCAAAGTTGTGTACGTAGGTCTGACTGTCCAATTCTAAGAGCAAATATGTGATGCAAATGTTCTGTGTTGGAACAGAATAGCCATATGCAGTAGTTCTGCAATACATTTTGTGCCTATGAGAAGACAAAGCTTTCACTTCTAAAATCTCTTTCTGCCCCATCAAATATTTGATCTCCTAGTAAGAAAGAAAAGACAAATTCCTTACTGGAACAAGTACACACACTGCATTGAGATTTTTTGGTTGTGTTTTTTTTTTTTAATTGCACAGACTATATGGCCATCCCAAAAGATGAAGTTTCTATCCAGTGCCTGTAAGAACAGACTTGTTTTAATTTGTCATTTTGGACAATTCATCAGGAAATGGAGCTTTTTTCCTACTGTTTTTGTTTCACTTTATGTGCTTGTTATGATGCCCAATGAATATAAAACATTTCTGTATCCCCTCAGTCTAATTTTATTTAGATTTCAGTCTGTTTTAATCAAGGCATTTTCACCCAGTACCTAACTTCCTCAGTAGCAGTTCTAGTTAGAAAGAGAGGAGATGAGTGGGCCCTTCATACAAGGCTACCTTCATAATGATCTGTGGAGATGTCGCTTTTCATCTACTGCCCTTTGATAAGAAAGCAGAGATTTCCCACTCAGCTGATTAAACCTGAGTGACTGCATAATCTTACAATAATCTCATCTATTACTCAAACAAAATGGTTACCTACTGCATCATAGTAGCTAATAAGAAAAAGAAGGGCTCCTTTCTGTGTTGAGGTTTTGTAAATTGCCTGTTCTACCACATTTAATTCATGGTTAAGCTACACAAGAAGATGTCTCTGCCTTCATGTTTTTCCCTGTAGTAACACCACCACAAACTGGAAGCATTTTATGCTGTCTACACTTGACACTACAATTTGGTAGAGACAAAATATGTCTTAAGACCACTACAATACTTCAAGATAGCCCATCTTATACTGCATTGTTTTCAGAAGCCTATAGAAAAATCTAAAAAGCACCACTAGCATTTTCTAAAGACACCATATTATCATTTTCTTGTGCTCAAGTTCTCCCACAGAAGTCACTAGAAAATTGCACAGTGCACAATACAAGTCAAAAATAGCTAAGTCATGGGGATTCAGCCAGTGTACAGCAATAACACCTATTGCTACAATTTTCCTCCATGGCCAGGATAGTATCTGGATCTTCTGGTAGTATCTGGGCCATGTTGGCCTATTTAGATGGTTCTGTTTACAAAATGAAGATGCAATTTTTTTGCTGAGAAACTCTTTCCATTTCCAGACACAAAGACAGAAGAGGGATGTTTCCTTTCCTTTCCTCTTTCATCCACAATGAAGAAATCTACCTTTCAGCTTTCCTGCCCTGAATCTCACTTCAGCAGTCCTTGCCTATTTTTGTATGCTGTACATGCTGTACCCTACTGCAATAGCTAAGCTGGCAGCTTAGAGGAACCAAACTGCCAGGATCACACCTGCAAAGACCTGCTCACCTGCAGCCTGTTACAAAGTTCATCCTGGGATGGACTCTTTATTCCCCTGAAATTTGGCTCTACCTCATTCCTGTGGCTGGAGCTACTACAACATTTACCTGGTGATTATAAGACAGAATTGCTATCCTCCCCTCTGCAAAACTTTTGAATTAGCTCAAGTATTATTATACCCACTGTCATGTATCAATGAGGAAAGACTTCATTTATATACAGGCATTCCTGTTGGGAAAGAGTGCTTTGAAATTTAATTTGTGTTGCAAGGTAGTAACAACATTATGTTTGTAGCATAGTAGCATTAAAAAAAAATGATGGAGATCCTTGATAAGCAACCTGGGATTAGATCAAAATTACCCATTTGTTATTTGTAAGGATTAGGTTTTTGACTTAGAGCAACCATCACAAAACATAAAAAAGGACTTTCTTCGTTGTGGTCCCCTCACTTGCTATGCAATTTTGGAAGACCCAGAAAAGTAAAGATTGGCTATATAAAATCTGCAATTCCACTTTACTAACAATCTTCACCTAAAAGTAATGATATATTCTTGGCATGTATGGGTGGCCACACAAAAGAAAGTCTTGTGCATCAATTTATCTGGGGTTCTCTATTTCCTAAAAGTGCCCAAGATTCCTCATCTTTAACATGCTGATAGCTTTTACGAAGTTTTGAAGGTGAAAATTATTCATGTCATAGTGTTATTATTCACGCTGTATGTGCAGTTTCTAGCAATATGAAAACGGTAGTTTTGAGTCACAGTTTCTATAAGACTCAGAGAAATCAGGAGAGCCATTGGTTTCCATTTTCTGTCGCATTAAGATCAGAATGGCTGGAGAGGGAGAAAGTGTGGCCTTATCCCATTCAGCTCAAGTTTTGCCCGTAAGTTCTGCAGGCAGATAGATAGGACTTTAGTGATAACAAATGTTTTGTATTCATATGAAATGCAAGAACATCAGAGCTCTCTGTACAGAGCCTGAAATATTTCTATACTTTCTATTCTTTATGTATTATTAGAGTTGCTTGCGTAACAAAAAGTCTCTCTTTAAAGTCCACAGCCTCAAAGTGATGCCCTTCAAGAAAACGTGACTTCACCTGTATATATCTGGCTATTACACTGCAACTCAGACATGTAAATTTCTGATTCTTACTGCAGAATTATCTAACACTGGTGCTGAGATGGCAGTTTTACTTTCTGTTAAACTATAGGCCATCTCAAAAGGGAAAAAAATACATAATTCCTGATTAAGCTGAAACTGCTAAATAGTTTTTAACTGTGCAGTTAATAGAAGCAGAAATAGAATCTGTAAAGGAATAGCTATAAAACTTCAGTGTGCATCTAATAGGAGGCTGCTTACCTACAGTAATCTAAGGTCTCTTCCTACAGTGGCCTAAGGCATCTTTCCAAAGGATAGAAGAATGATATTCCAAAACAAAGGGTTGTGGTTTTTTTTCTTATAAAAGTGAATATATTTTATTATTGGGCTTTCTGCTGCCAGAATGCTCTTTGTTTGGCCATCTTCTTTATGTTTCTCTCTTGTTTAAAAATAAAATAGTAATAGGTTGATACCTTGAGGTGATATAAATAAATCCATTCATTATCTAGTACAAATTTCCAAAAGTTGGATTGGTTCACTGCAGGAATGCCTGGGATACACCTGGAAAGGATAGATCTGAAGCAGATGCAACTGCAGGACCACTGAGATCTCCAGACTGCAGAGGCACTTTACAACGTAGGCAGCTAAGCATCCTTTATAGAAGCACTCACGTGCACAGCCTGAACTGTCCTCAGGCCAGATCTGAAAAATGACAGAAAACCATGGGTGTTTTTCCCATCCCATACCTGAATTTTCTTCATTAGACAAGGAATTGGGACTTTTCTATCTCCACATTTTCTAGAGCAGTTTAAAACACAGGTTTGTTTGTTTGGTTTTTTTTTATTCTTTACATGTTAAATGTCAAACTATATGTCAAAACATATTTTTTAGTATCCACTATTATAGTCTGAGATTTGTTCATGTAGCATACTGAAATTTTCTGGTTGCTCTGCTGACAGTTATGCAAAACTTCTCAAGTTTCAAAGTTATCTTTTTGTATGAATGAGGTGCAGAAGTTGTCCAGAAGTATCATTTAAACACTGAGGCTCCAAAACAATGGTATTTGTTTATTCTACATATATTCAAAGAGCACACTCATATTGTCATCCTTTTGCTCTGTAGAGTGTTGAACCACTCAGAGTTGCAATGAACCTTTAACTGCTCTTGTGTTCAAAACACCGATCTGAGTGTAACGTAACTTCTATTTGCATGGAGGTGATCACAAAATTGAAAATATTTTCATGTTATCTGCTTCATTAAACTGACACTGATAGGAACTGTTTACAGTTTTAAAACATTTCACAAGTAAAAACTGATGTGAACCGTCCCTTTCCTAGTCTGTAAGTAAAAAGATTTTTTTTTAAAGAGCAAAGTTCTGAAGAATTAGCTAAATAATTTAATCTCATATAGTTACTGACATTACCTTTTACTAAAATGAATCATTTAGCCTGAAGCAATTCTGATATTGGGGAAATATTAACTAAAGAAAAATTACACTCAGTATCTGGACTCCAACTCTACTGATAAGAGGAAGAAGAAAACACTCAGACATTGGCTTAGAAGGACAGAATGCTTAAAAATCTGATGGATGGTAACCTGAGGGCTGTGCCATGTCCCCTTCTGCTGACATTCCCCAGGCAGCGAAACTAGCACAGGTCCAAAGCTCTGTTATGATATGGACAGTACTACCACATCTTGTCTTCTACTACCTCAAAATCCACATATAAAGTCATAGACAAAGAGGTCACCTGAAGTTCCAGGTGTAGAGAAGAGGGAGGAAATCATACTGCTGTATTTCACTTTGCACAGTATTTTAGCTTTATTTTACTTCATGTGTTTAATCTCCATCCAAATAAGTTTCACAACGCAGTTAATTTAATTAAAAAGTGGAAGCATCTCTCTATGTATCAAAACACACCACCTACCTTATCTTTCAAGCCAACTATTTAAAACAAAGACTATCACCCCGGGGGGGGCGGGGGGGAAATCACTTATCCTCATTTGCTCAGGTACCACATGAACAATGATGTAACACTGCTGTTGCACAGCGCTCTTTTACTATCTCAGCCAAAATACCAAAGGTCTTTTTAAGGCCTAGCATGGTACAACCACAAGGACATCCTTGATAGGAAAGAAATTCAAAAGAAATCTGTTCAACTGATGTCTCAGAGTTTACTTCTGTTTTCTTATGCACCTCTTTGCAGAAGAGAATCAGCAGAGAACACACATCACCTTAATTAGTTCTGTTCCTAAATCTACAAAAGTGACTGGCATATTTTGCAAAGGCAGCAGCTTTAAGTACATAAAGGTAGAGTATAGCTGAAAAAACCATGGAAGGAAAAAAAGTTCTGAGGAATTTTGACAGAGGTGTATGTATTTCAAATAATTATGGGGACTTTAACCGATGGCTTGAACTACAATTCACCCAAACCATTACCTGGACTACTGCATAGGTATGTTTGACCATGAAACTCTTTTTCCTCATATCTAATCTAAAACTCCCCTGGCGCAACTTGAGGCCATTGCCTCTCGTCCTATCACTTGCTACTTGGGAGAAGATACCAACACCCACATCGCTACAACCTCCTTTCAGGTAGTTGTAGAGGGCGATAAGGTCTCCCCTCAGCCTCCTCTTCTCCAGGCTAAACAACCCCAGTTCCCTCAGATGCTCCTCATAAGACTTGTTCTCCAGACCCTTCACCAGCTTCGTTGCCCTTCTCTGGACACGCTCCAGCACCTCAATGTCCTTCTTGTAGTGAGGGGCCCAAAACTGAACACAGTACTCGAGGTGCGGCCTCACCAGTGCCGAGTACAGGGGCACCATCACTTCCCTACTCCTGCTGGCCACGCTATTCCTGATACAAGCCAGGATGGTGTTGGCCTTCTTGGCCACCTGGGCACACTGCTGGCACATATTCAGTCGGCTGTTGACCAACACCCCCAGATCCCTCTCTGCCAAGCAGCTTTCCAGCCACTCATCCCCAAGCCTGTAGCGTTGCATGGGGTTGTTGTGGCCCAAGTGCAGGACCCGGCACTTGGCCTTGTTGAATCTCATACAACTGGTCACAGCCCATTGGTCCAGCCTGTCCAGATCCCTCTGTAGAGCCTTCCTACCCTTGAGCAGATCAACACTTCCACCCAGTTTAGTGTCATGTGCAAACTTGCTGAGGGTACACTCGATCCCCTCATCCAGGTCATTGATAAAGATGTTGAACAAAACTGGCCCCAACACTGAGCCCTGGGGAACACCACTCGTGACCGGCCTCCAACTGGATTTAACTCCATTCACCACCACCCTTTGGGCCCGGCCACCCAGCCAGTTTTTAACCCAGCACAGAGTATGCCTGTCCAGGCCATGGGCAGCCAGTTTCTCCAGGAGAATGCTGTGGGAGACGGTGTCAAAGGCTTTACTAAAATCCAGGTAACAACATCCACAGCCTTTCCCTCATCCACTAAGCGGGTCACCTTGTCACAGAAGGAGATCAGGTTAGTCAAGCAGGATCTGCCCTTCATAAACCCATGTTGACTGGGCCTGATCTTCTGGTTGTCCTGGACGTGCTGTGTGATGGCACTCAAGATGATCTGCTCCATGGCCTTCCCCAGCACCAAGGTCAGGCTGACAGGCCTGTAGTTCCCCAGATCCTCCCTCTGGCCCTTGTTGTAAATGGGTGTCCCATTTTCTAGCCTCCAGTCAAGTGGTACTTCCCCAGTCAGCCAGGACTGCTGGTAGATGATGGAAAGGGGCTTGGTGAGCACTTCCGCCAGCTCCCTCATTACCCTTGGGAGGATCCCATCTGGCCCCATAGACTTGTGTGTTCCTAAGTGGCCGAGCAGATCACTAACCATTTCCTGTTGGATCATGGGAGCTTTGTTCTGCTCCCCGTCCCTGTCTTCCAGCTCAGGGAGCTGGGTACCTGAGGTCTTACTATTAAAGACTGAGGCAAAGGCGGCATTAAGTACCTCAGCCTTATCCTCATCCTTTGTCACTATGGTTCCCCCTGCATCCAGTAAAGGATGGAGATTCTCCTTGGCTCTCCATTTGTTTTTAATATATTTATAGAAACATTTTTTATTACCTTTCACCGAATTGGCCAATTTAAGTTCTAGTTGGGCTTTAGCCCTTCTAGTTTTCTCTCTATACAACCTCACTTCATCCTTGTAGTCCTCTTGAGATGCCTGCCCCTTCTTCCAAAGCTCATAGACTTTCCTCTTTCTTCTGAGATCCAGCCGAAGCTCTGTTTAGCCAGGCCGGTTTTCTTCCCTGCCGGCTCATCTTTCGGCACATGGGGATGGCCTGTTCTTGTGCTTCCAGGATTTCCTTCTTGAAGAGCGCACAGCCTTCTTGGGCACCTTTGCCCTTTAGGACTGCCTCCCAAGGGACTTCGTCAACCAGCCTCCTAAACAGTCTAAAATCCGCCCTCCGGAAGTCCAAGGTGGCAGTTCTACTGACCCCCTCCTTAATTCTCCAAGAATTGAGAACTCTATCATCTCATGATCACTATGCCCCAGGTGTCCTCCGACCATCACATCACCCACTAGGCCTTCTCTGTTCACGAAGAACAGGTCCAGTGGGGCACCTTCCCTAGTTGGTTCAGTCACCAGCTGTGTCAGGAAGTTGTCTTCCACACACTCCAGGAACCTCCTGGACTGTTTCCTTTCTGCTGTATTGTACTTCCAGCAGACGTCTGGTAAGTTGAAGTCCCCCACAAGAACAAGGGCTAGCGATCGTGAGACTTCTCCCAGTTGCTTGTAGAATATTTCATCCGCCTCTTCGTCCTGGTTGGGCAGTCGATAACAGACTCCTACCACAATATCTACCTTGTTAGCCTTTGCCCTGATTCTTACCCATAAACACTCAACTCTATCATACCCATCATTGAGCTCTAGGCAATCAAAACACTCTCTAATGCCACCGCCTCTCCTTCCTTGCCTATCCCATGGATAGCCATCCACGGCAGCACTCCAGTTGTGTGAGTTTTCCCACCACGTTTCTGTGATGACAACTATGTCATAGTTTTCCTGCCGCACAATGGCTTCTAATTCCTCCTGTTTGTTGCCCATGCTGTGTGCGTTGGTATAGATGCACTTCAGCTAGGCTATTGATCCCGCTACTCTTCTGAGGGAAGTCTTAGTTCCTAAGTGACTATTTGCAGTTGTTATTAACCTATCCATAACCTTTCCGTCTTTGCTGCCACTTGGATTACTATCCGCCACTTCCTCTGAGGTGACAGTCCAAAGGACCTCACCAGCACACTGTCCCTCACACGTTGGCGTGCCACCCTCAGGCTTATTTCTAACAAGCCTGGTTTCATCCCCCTCCCCCTTCCAATCTAGTTTAAAGCTCTTTCAATGAGCCCTGCTAATTTCTTGGTAAGTGTCCTTTTGCCCCTTGGAGACAGGTGTGCCCCATCTTTTGCCAGCAGGCCTGGTGTTGCGTAGGCCAACCCATGGTCAAAAACCCCAAAATTCTGCTCCTCGCACCAGGATCGGAACCAGGTGTTTATTTGCTGGCTCTTCCGGTTCCTTCCCTCATCATTTCCTGTAGTAGGAATGATAGAAGAGAACACTACTTGCATTGTTGAAAGCATCTTAGACAACGCATCTAAGACTTTGGTAACCAGCTCAGGCAAGCTGTATGGGTTGCACTCTCCACAGTCTTAAACACTTGAGGACTAATACTGCAAAACTTTAGCTGATGGACATTTTTCTTAAGCTGATGGAGGATCAGACTTCATTATTAGGGGAAAATAGGTCTCTTTTTAGGGTTAAAGACAAACAAAAACCTCCACCCAACCCAGTGGTAGCAATTAGAAGTCATTCCTTTGTGAAGTGTCAATTGTCATTCTCTTATATAAATAATAGCTCTCCAAATTAGAAAAATAAAAGAGCTGTACACCTTTGCCTCAATATCAGTCTCTTTCTTCCTATGGGGAGCCATGATGTCCACTGAGCTCAAGAAAAATCTTCCAACGTAGAATACAGGTGCTGCAACATGCTACCCTATTTCCCCTTCCCTTTGTCCCCAAATCCTGGCAGAACAATTGAAATTAAAAAAGTCTCAGTCTTCTATAAAGCATGTTGGCCATAGATCCAACAGTTAGCAATGGGCAACAAAGACCACTACACTTAACTAAAATGAAAATATTTTTTTTGCTGCATTGCCAGACAATCATTACATTAAAAACATTAAACTTGAAGCCTTTGTTATATATAGCTCTGTGTTCACACACACACAAAAAAACCCCCCTCTACTTTGACACAGAATAATGAAAAATGGCTTTCTGTATTCATTGGTGGAAATTCTGTGGTTTTTCAACATCTAGTTTTGCTCAAAATTTCTCTCCAATCATTCTCTCAAAGAGGTTTCCTACTAAGAGGTCCACTGTCATTCAATCTGCATGAAACTGCCTGTAAATGCATTACTAATTGAGACAAACTTTCAAGTGATGGATTACATATTAATCTGCACTTTTCTATGATAATTTTATATTAATTAAATACATCATATTAATTAAGTCAAAATTAAATTAGCTCTTGGACAGAAAAGTTAAAAATAATTACTTCATGGCATGTTTCATAAAATACATCAAGGAACTCTGGACTAAACTTTACTCATATTACATCACCTTGTAGTATTATTAAAGATGAAGAAAAATCTGGTAAGAAGTAGAGGTTTTTAATCATAGAAGACATAATCAAGTTCATGTGACAAAAGGATTTAGAACTTAATTCATGGTTGACACAAACATGGCTATCTGATCATTAAAATACTAGTAAGAAACTTACTAGATTAAGTAGGCTTAGATAAAGGGTCAAGGATATCAAATCCAAAGACTTGCTGCATTCTTACAAGACAGTTCATATAGTAGGTCTAGTTGTTTTCTACCTGTCAGTATAAAACACAGATGTGCTGGAATTTTCAGTTATCCCTGAAGGTAATGCTCTTCAAGTATTTGTATTCCCACAAAACTAAGAAATATTCATCATGGGTAATTCCATGAAAGCCAATGCCATAAATAAAGAGGAAGAAAAGTAATCAGGAAGAGAAAAAAAACCCAGTATCTGATATGAGGCATGAGAGTGTCAAAGAGAACAGAAAAGAAAAAAATAAGTGATACTAACAAATACTTAAAAGGATACTCAAATACACAGGAACTAGAGATTGCTATTCACTATTAGCATGTAGTAATGTGCATTAGCAATACTTTTTTCTGTTCCAGTACTGAATAGGGAGTTCAGCAGAGAGCCACTGGAACATCTGCTCCTCAGTTTCCATGTTAATTGTTCAGCCCATACTACCTTTGGTCATTACTACCTCTTGTCTGATGTTGATTTCACTACACTTTCAGCTCATTTAACCTAAATAAATGTTGCTCAAAAAAATGTTATAATGCAGTAATCTCATTTCAAGTGTGATTTTTTGATTCAGAAGTCTCAGGATTCTTGTTCCTCAAAATTTCTAAATTTCTTATGGGTTTAAGGCTCAGATTTCAACTTTTTCCTTAGAGTTGACATCATGACGTTCCCAGTGGATACCTTTATACTTCTTTCAAAGACCAGAAATAAATTCATAGATCCACTTCTCTCTTTACAGTGGAGTATATCGGGAGCAATTCTACTGAAGTGAATGGAGCTGCAGTGATGAACTGCAAAGGGAAATCAGGGAGAATGGCAGACTAGATATTTAAATGACTTCACCTTCAGAAAAAGCAATGTGATCCAGCCTGAACCAAGAGCATTTTCCAATGCAATGGTAAAGATTCGTTATAAAGGTTAGAACATAAACATTTTGGAGAATATTCAATGTATTTATATGGTCTCATTTATTGCCTAATCTTTAAATTACTGAAGTTCTACAGGTTATTAAAAAAAAAATACAATGACTCCCACAGAACTGAAAAGCACACGATTAAGGTGCCCAACTAGTTTCAACAAGAGCTGAAATACATTAGGACTTGCCAAAGATCATAATGAATCATGTGCATGTGATGGAAAAGGACAAGGGCACAGGACCCATCTAGCATCTTACAAATTTTTTATCTATACCTTACTACAACGGTAATGAACAAACAGCATCACCTTCAAGTCTTGATAGCTGTTATTAAGCCAAACGTTAAATTCTGGATTCTCTTTGGCCAATGGCACAGGAAAAGAGCTGACCGTCCCAGCACAGTGCACTTAAGGGCCAGGTATGAATACAAGAATTATTCATACCCAGGGCTTCAGAGGAAGAAAAGGCAAAGCAAGACCTAGCTCCCTATCACAGCTCAGATCCCTGACTGGTTCTGCTGGCTAGATGGGCAGTTTGTTTAAATGTAGATTAGTTACATCACAATTTTTATTCCTCTTCTAGCAAATGCATATGCATTTGCCCTATGTCACCAGAGGAAGATGAGACTATCCTATTGCAAACTAATCCAGTGCTGCATACACAGTTCTGCAGAGGAAAATAAATCACTGAAGTGTGACTTCTATGTAATATAAATGTGCTGTTCCCCTTAAAGAACAGAAGTACAAACACTTCACATTCTGGGTGATTGAATGAGATCCTTGAAAAAGAAAACTGCAGCAGAGGATATCCAACATAACTAAGTATACTGAATGTTAAGTGTTGTTCCATCTAAATACAGGTAAAAGAACAGTTGCTTGGCAGCAAAAACTTCATTTTAAAAAGGAAACCAAGCTATCTTTCACAATTTTCAACAATGTATTTTCTCATCTTTTATGACAAAGAATTTTTCAGAAGCTCAGACATTAGTTTCACTGATATATTTCCTGTCCATCACAGATACATTTTCTATTTTGCCAGTGTAAAACTGATTACAAATAATGGGCCTCTGACATCTATATATCTGTTATAAAGAAAAACAGGCAACCTCTCACACGTGCATTGCAAATGTTGCTATTATAATTCCTTACACATTAATACAGACAGGGATACATGTGAAGTTAACAATAA
Source organism: Balaeniceps rex (assembly GCA_013401315.1). Taxonomy (NCBI): domain Eukaryota; kingdom Metazoa; phylum Chordata; class Aves; order Pelecaniformes; family Balaenicipitidae; genus Balaeniceps; species Balaeniceps rex. Next base: position 21,988 of record VYZW01043786.1, read on the forward strand.
AAAAAAAAATATTATCCTGATGAGTACAGTGAGCATTCCTGACAAATCGCATGTTGCTCCTAGAACATCAAAAGGCTTCTAATCAATATTCATAAAAATGCCTCCTTTTCCTCTTGAAAATACACCTTTAAATAATCCAGCCNAATCAGGTCTGGAAACAATATATGACGATCAGAGGATTAAGAAACTAAACTCTCCCAGCTTATCCAAGAGACAGTTAAGTGTTGAGCTGATGACAGTTTGCAATTTTCTGTGGAAGATATTTATATTACCAGCTCTTACTCTAGCACAGAGGGGCACAATGAGTTTCATTGTTCACAAGTTAAAATAGGACAAATCCAGAGGAGCAAAAGGACATGTATTTTTTACCTACTAAGTAAACAACAA
>VYZW01043787.1:4794-20586 GCA_013401315.1 Balaeniceps rex
GATGTTTCACCCAAAGTAATTATTGGCTAAAATATTTGGGTTTTCTTATTACAGAACTAACAGCCAGATGATCCACATTTTCAAAGTTAGCACAGTAAATCAGATATTGTTGCTCTCTGCTTCTTCTGTATTCATTGTGACAAGACTGTAGAGAAGCTGATCAGAAATGGATAAAAGAGGCCAGGTCCCACTGCAGGCTAACATGAAGTAGGTCATACAGATCTTATGCTTCTTTGCCAAAGAGGGATAGAGGACCAACAGCTCTATGCTGTGTTGAAGGGGATGCTGTCAATGTAGCATACCAGTCACAACTAACTAGAAGTTCCATTAAATTGTCAGAGTGCCTAGAAGACTACTGAGAAAAGTTACAAGTAATTCCTGTAGGCAGAAGAACATTCTGGAATCTGAAAATTCCTATCTAGAAAATGAAACACCTCTCAACTTCCAGATAAAACCAAGAGGGGCAAAGCAGGGAAAGATGCAAAATGGAGACTAAAAAAACCCTGACTCAACTATGTCAGATATAAGACCAATTACTGTAATTAGGCATAGATATTCTTCAGAAAAAGAATCTAACAACCACAAGTGACACACACCGTTATCAAAGACAGACTATTTTAATCAATAGATACAGAAGCAGTATGCTCAGATCAGTGTCACCAGAAAAGCAAGAACTGTCTTGAACCGTCTTACTGTTGTTCAACATGAGCTAGCTATGAGCTAGCAGCGCTGCCTGGAATTGTGTATGCTCTTCTTTCAGAACTCACGGAGGGGAAAAAAAACAAACCAAAACACAACTGCACTGCTTCCGTTAATCAGATTTCACTGCAGGAGGAATGTGCAGTTAAATTATGAGACATAATTTGGACCTGTAAACTACATCCCTGGCAATAGTTTTCAGGAAGATCCTGTAGGCAGTAGCGGCATCTGACCTAAACAATATGAGGATGAAACAAAAACTGCTTAACTCAGGCCTTTTACACTCCAACTGCGTCCCAGAAAAATCCCCATCTTTAAAATGCACATAAATCACACAAAGTTACCTACTGAAAAACAACCAAAACACATGCTTTATGGAAAATTCTTTTAGTATGAAATGGAAGTCCATATGCCTACCAGTGTACATCGAAAAGAAGCTGCCACAAGTGTTTTGGCTTATAATCTTAACATCAAAAATAGTTTGTCTAGTCCAGCTGCTCCTTATTTTTTCCTCTTGATTTCAAAACTTAGTTCTATTAAATAGGAGGAATGTGGCCCTTAACTAGAAATGTGAAGGAGGTATCAGGGAAATAGTAATTCTATTACTTATTAAAAACATTTGTGTTATTGTTTGGCATTCAAAGAAAGCAAGTAGAATTTAGCATAAACAAATGGCAGCCCTAGTCTCTCACATTCATTTATCTGCTTAAACAACACTTCCTTCACCGCAAATCATGGGGTTTACCCTCTTCCCACTGAAGTAAACTGTAAGAGTAACTGGCTGCATCTGAGCAGATTGGGAAGGTGGCAACTTCCTGTTTTACTGTCATGTATTACATTGAAAAGGTTAATTTATTAATTTATTTTTGATTATACTTAATCCAAAATCATTCACATGAAATTGCTGTTTTCCTACAATTGTACATACATAACGACCAGGAAAAAAAGGCACTAAAAGGCCTGAATGGGACAAGTGATACACATGAATAAAGACCTTCAAATTAGGAAGGGAGGGGTGGGTATACTCTGGCAAAGGAATTTAAAGTAAGCTGGTACAGTATCTATTTACAATGTTTGTTTTTCTCTTAAATTCTTACAGTACACTTGTCAAGCATATTTCAAATCTTACAATTTTATGGAAAGCCTATAGACAAAACTTGTCCAAAACGTGCTGCACAAATTCAAAGATGGTGAATAAATGAAATGCTCTACCTCTTGACATTCAACGGGTTCTTGCAGTATGAGATGTTGTAGGTAAGAAACATAGCAAAAAAGTTGCTGACTGATAGAATTAACTGCAGTAAGGTGAAAATTATTCGTTGGATGTATCAGATCATTTACTCCTATCTTCAGGCACAGTTGTACCAATGTAAGCATTGATTCTATGATTCTATAAGTGCCAGATTCTCCACCTGGAACAGGGTAATTCTGGTTATACATACAAATTGGGGGACAAGAGGCTGGAGAGCAGCCCCGAGGAAAGAGATCTGGGGGTTTGGGTTGACAGTAACTTGAAATATGAGTCAACAGTGTGCCCTGGCAGCCAAGAGGGTCAACCGTGTCCTGGGGTGCATCAAGCACAGCATAACTAGCTGGTCAAGGGAGGTGATTGTCCCACTCTACACTGCACTCATGCGGCCCCACCTCGAGTACTGTGTGCAGGTTTGGGTGCCTCAATATAAGGACATCAAACTATTAGAGTGTGTCCAGAGGAGGGCAACCAAGGCAGTGAAAGGTCTTGAGGGCAAGACTCTCAAGGGCAAGAGGAGTAGCTGAGGTCACTTGGCTTGTTCAGTTTGGAGAAGGCTGAGGGGTGACCTCGTCGCAGTCTCCAACTTCCTGAAGGGGAGCAGTGGAGGGGGAGGTGCTGATCTCCTCTCTCTGGTGACCAGCGATAGGACATGAGGAAATGGAATGAAGCTGTATCAGGGGAAGTTCAGCTTGGACATTAGGAAAAGGTTCTTCACTGATAGTGCGGTTGGTCACTAGAACAGGCTCCGCAGGGAAGTGGTCACAGCACCGAGCCTGTCAGAGTCCAAGGAGCATCTGGACAACGCTCTTAGTCATACAGTTTAGTTTCAGGTAGTCCTGCGAGGAGCAGGGAGTTGGACTCGATGATCCTTATGAGTCCCTTCCAACTTGAGATATTCTATGATTCTATAATTCTATAAAGTGGAGTCACAGTGAATTGGCCAGCTAGTCTCATGGCAATTACATCTGCGTAACAGACTCCAGAACCTAAGGCATGAATACAAGCTGAATTTATACGTAGCTTTTACTTACATGCAACTTTTGTAAAAGAGCCAAATCTTGAGCTATCTCTTAGAACACCTGAAAATGAGGATCAAAGTAATTAGTAATAAGTTATTAAGAATTAAGCTGAAAAACAACAACTGTAGTTATGTTTGTAGGTTAGTTTGTAGTTATGTTTGCAGGTAGCAGGTTACTCTTTTACACTTAATGTTGAAGAAAATTCAAGAAAACCTAACATCTGAATTCCCCATGAAATTATAAAGATCTAAGAATTACCTCTTTAATCATATCACACACAGTATTACTATACACTACAGAATACATTGTTTCATAATCACTGAGATACTGCATTTGTCAAACAACATAAAATAAACATGAATTTGATTTTAATTTAAAGTTTTGTTTCTTCTTTAGTTTTAGGAACTGCAAGTCCTGTAGCTGAAGAGTCTAAACTACTTTACAAGTAGATTAGACATTATATTATTACAGTAAGTTTATTAACAGCAGAAATATATTTCATCTGAGCAAATCCAAATTAACCCAAAGTATGTTTACACTTTACCTTTCCTAATTAGGAAACTAGTAGCAAGCATGCTCACTGCAGCCAAAGGAAAAGCTGTGAAGAAGAAGAAAAGTTGCTTAAAATATTATTTTCAATATTTTCATTTACATTTACATTTCATTACATTTAACAAAATACGCAATAAGAGTTGCTAGGCCTTACCAAGCTCATTTGTATAAAAATATAAGTATATCTATAATTAACAAACTGTATGTAAGTTATGAAACATTCTCAATTCCAGTTTTTAAGACCTACTACAAATTATGCAGTACTGGTTAATGAGTCATCCTGTCTTCATTAGACTTCGTGCTTCCTAAAACACAAAAGCCAATGCCAGATGGGATAAAGCTCTAAGGACAAGATTCCAGGTTTAGCTACAACTGCTACAGCATCAAGATGCAGAACTTTAAACCAGAGAAGCATACACACTTCTTCAGGACAGAACACAAGTTACACAGAGGCCAGTGCCTCCAAAAATTTTTTGATAATCAAAGTCTTGATTTTGTTTTAACATAAGAACTTTGCAAAAAGTCTAACTCTTATGGAGATATAAACTACATTGATTAAAATTAGGTGACCCGTTTTATTCACCAGCAAATTAAAGAAGAGGGCAGCTTTTTACGTAGCTTATGGATCAAACTATACAACTCAGGGGTCGGGTGAGGAATGCAGAGAAGACAACAAACATGGAAGAGCATTACTGCCTATCGCAATCAGCTTAANCCTCAATATAAGGACATCAAACTATTAGAGTGTGTCCAGAGGAGGGCAACCAAGGCAGTGAAAGGTCTTGAGGGCAAGACTCTCAAGGGCAAGAGGAGTAGCTGAGGTCACTTGGCTTGTTCAGTTTGGAGAAGGCTGAGGGGTGACCTCGTCGCAGTCTCCAACTTCCTGAAGGGGAGCAGTGGAGGGGGAGGTGCTGATCTCCTCTCTCTGGTGACCAGCGATAGGACATGAGGAAATGGAATGAAGCTGTATCAGGGGAAGTTCAGCTTGGACATTAGGAAAAGGTTCTTCACTGATAGTGCGGTTGGTCACTAGAACAGGCTCCGCAGGGAAGTGGTCACAGCACCGAGCCTGTCAGAGTCCAAGGAGCATCTGGACAACGCTCTTAGTCATACAGTTTAGTTTCAGGTAGTCCTGCGAGGAGCAGGGAGTTGGACTCGATGATCCTTATGAGTCCCTTCCAACTTGAGATATTCTATGATTCTATAATTCTATAAAGTGGAGTCACAGTGAATTGGCCAGCTAGTCTCATGGCAATTACATCTGCGTAACAGACTCCAGAACCTAAGGCATGAATACAAGCTGAATTTATACGTAGCTTTTACTTACATGCAACTTTTGTAAAAGAGCCAAATCTTGAGCTATCTCTTAGAACACCTGAAAATGAGGATCAAAGTAATTAGTAATAAGTTATTAAGAATTAAGCTGAAAAACAACAACTGTAGTTATGTTTGTAGGTTAGTTTGTAGTTATGTTTGCAGGTAGCAGGTTACTCTTTTACACTTAATGTTGAAGAAAATTCAAGAAAACCTAACATCTGAATTCCCCATGAAATTATAAAGATCTAAGAATTACCTCTTTAATCATATCACACACAGTATTACTATACACTACAGAATACATTGTTTCATAATCACTGAGATACTGCATTTGTCAAACAACATAAAATAAACATGAATTTGATTTTAATTTAAAGTTTTGTTTCTTCTTTAGTTTTAGGAACTGCAAGTCCTGTAGCTGAAGAGTCTAAACTACTTTACAAGTAGATTAGACATTATATTATTACAGTAAGTTTATTAACAGCAGAAATATATTTCATCTGAGCAAATCCAAATTAACCCAAAGTATGTTTACACTTTACCTTTCCTAATTAGGAAACTAGTAGCAAGCATGCTCACTGCAGCCAAAGGAAAAGCTGTGAAGAAGAAGAAAAGTTGCTTAAAATATTATTTTCAATATTTTCATTTACATTTACATTTCATTACATTTAACAAAATACGCAATAAGAGTTGCTAGGCCTTACCAAGCTCATTTGTATAAAAATATAAGTATATCTATAATTAACAAACTGTATGTAAGTTATGAAACATTCTCAATTCCAGTTTTTAAGACCTACTACAAATTATGCAGTACTGGTTAATGAGTCATCCTGTCTTCATTAGACTTCGTGCTTCCTAAAACACAAAAGCCAATGCCAGATGGGATAAAGCTCTAAGGACAAGATTCCAGGTTTAGCTACAACTGCTACAGCATCAAGATGCAGAACTTTAAACCAGAGAAGCATACACACTTCTTCAGGACAGAACACAAGTTACACAGAGGCCAGTGCCTCCAAAAATTTTTTGATAATCAAAGTCTTGATTTTGTTTTAACATAAGAACTTTGCAAAAAGTCTAACTCTTATGGAGATATAAACTACATTGATTAAAATTAGGTGACCCGTTTTATTCACCAGCAAATTAAAGAAGAGGGCAGCTTTTTACGTAGCTTATGGATCAAACTATACAACTCAGGGGTCGGGTGAGGAATGCAGAGAAGACAACAAACATGGAAGAGCATTACTGCCTATCGCAATCAGCTTAACAGTTCATGTTGGTGTTTATAACACTGAAAGAGTTCAGGTGGCAGGAAGCATTTGAAGATGGCAAGAAACAAAAGGAATGCTTATTTCAAGCAATGACAGTTATGATATTGGGAAGACTAACTTTGAAACTATTCGTAAAGACCACCACGCCGACACAAGATACAGTGACACTGAAGTAACAAACATGACAGAAGACTAAAGTTAATAACATTTAAGATTCAGATGTGTCATAATGAAATTACATTTTAAGCAAGCCTAAAAATGTAGATGTTACAAAAAGGCTCAATGACTTTTTACCTAGAGGAGAAATTTTTGCAACAGCACTAAATGTTTGTAAGTGTTTTGATGCACACAATCTGCTAATTAAGTCCATATTTGAAGATAAATGATATTTTTTAGCATTTGGACAGCGCAGTATTAAAACATACCTTGCAAACTAACAGTTTATTCCTTCACAAATTCTGAGGGGTCTAAACTAGGTTAGGAGTCCAACCAGCATTTTAGGGTAAATATGACTGGATGTCACTTTTAAGAAAAAAGTATTGGCTCCTTGGTTCACAAGAAAGATTACAGTAACACTTCAAAATAGAGAATAAAATCTTCCCATCTATTAAACATAAAACCCCTGATGCTTTTAGAGATTGTAGACCTAGATTTTCCAAATTTAGAGTTCTAGATTTTCTGAGATATAGAATGGCAGTGCAGATTTGAAGATAAATTGTAAAAGAAAACAAAATGGGGGGGGTGTAAAAAAAAATCCAAAAGAACTTATTACAGGGGACTTCAATCTAACCCTTAGAGGTTTGAAATGATTTATAGGCCCAAAACAAACATTCCGGACATCAAAGACAGGTTATGCACTTTAGTGGAAACAGATGCTAGTATGTGAGCATATAAATGACCTAAAATGCTAACTAGAAATTAAGAGTAGTATGTAAATGAAAATTGGGTTAATAAATAAAAATTAATATGAATAATTATTCAAGTGTAGAAAAAAAACAAAAGCAGCTTAATAAATCAGAAAATATCAATGCTTTTCACTGCTATGGGCAAAAAGTACTTTTTCTGCTTCAGGAACAGAATAAATCCTAGGAAAAATAATGGAAGGCGGATATATCAACGGCACATAATTAAGGATGGGAATGTAATGTACCCTAGTCAAAATGGTTTTATGGGAAAAAGTCACATCAATCTGGTTTGATTTTGTTAGCGAGACTGAAAGTGCGAAGGATAAAATTGTAGATTTAGCGAGATCAAAAGTGCGAAGGATAAAATTGTAGATTGTAATGTGAATCTTTGCAGTATTAGAATTTATATTATATGGTAATGTGATTAAAAATTAGTAATACCAGTAAAGCATATATTAAACTGAATTATGAAATGACTAGCAAGCATTTCTGAAAGAGAAGCTGTCAATAGAAACTACTGCAAAACAGAGAGGCTTTGTAAGAACTGGTAAAAATTTGCCACAGCTTGAAATTTGAATAAAGAAACTGAAGAGACACAAGTATCTGTGAATAACACGAACTGATACTGTAAGAAGTGAGGATGTCAGGGCAGTCACACAGGCGGCGCCACAGTCAGTCCATACCTCTTGCAAAGGGGTATTCAAATGATATGTATTTAATACAGTGAATACAACAACCTAGGTACCTGTAAAGCAGAAGAATGAAACAAAGACAGGAGACCTAGAAAACAGTGACAGACCTTAGGCTCTCTCAGTGAGATAACAGCACAGTACAGAACTCCTGAAAAAAAATCCCTCAATTACTGTTGTAGCTCCCTAAAGTGAAATTACTGAAGAAACCAATTTGCGGCTTCTCAACAATACCTTCATGTTGTTTCTTCAGTCTCTGTATAAAGATGACCAGGGCAGTAAGTTACGTTGCCAGTCAAGATCTCACAGCAGAACACCTCAAGAAGAACAAACAATTCCCTCCCCTCTTGTCTTCCAGGAGAGAGATTATCAATAAGCCATAACCAATCATCATCTTACTACTAATGAACCTGACCCTTCTCACTTATAAAAATATATGGAAAATAGCTAGATTTTAGCAAACAAGCTGAAGGTTTCCAAGTATTTGAATAAAAGTGGAAGGGAAGAATGCCAAAGCAACGGCAAAAGATAAAGCAGAACTTTGAATCGTTAATTCAAAATCACAACGCCTTAGAAGTTGTCCCTGAAAGTACTGGCTGCCAGGAGAAATCAGAGCCCCGGTGTGCTAAATTTAGCAAATCAGCTGCTAAATTCTTCATCCGTCCTGGTTTCTGCTAAGTCACCTATCAGCATCAGGAGTGATCTACTAGTGTGTGATAAAACAGTGGGTAACAATCAGAAGGCTTGGTCAAACCTCTTGACCAGGTGTATAAAAAACCTGCCTTGAACCTTTGGATTACAGAAACAATGTTAAGAAGTAATACCATCAATTCTCAACGCTTTGTGGGGAAAAAAAAAAAAAAAACAAAACCCAAAAAAACCCATAACCTTGATATTGCAAATAAATTAAGATGAGACACAAAGTATTCTGAGAAAACAACGCAAGTTTATTATTCCTGCATACTAGCTGTAGTACAGAAATCATTACTGACTGCAGAATCATGCTTGAGAATCTTCCAAACGTCTGGCCATGCACACACATATAGAAATTTTCTCCAAAAATTGAGCTCAGCAAATACTTATACGTTGTTCTCTTCACAAGTCTTCAGAAAGATGGAAAGCAACTGTTCTAAGCTAAACTATTTTATTCTTGCATTCTAAAGAGAGCAACAAAAATTGAAACCAAAAATGTAGAAATAACAAACAAAAGAATGTTCAGATACATAAATAAACCAGAGATTCCATTAAGTATATCTATTTTCAGACTTTTAATGAATGTATGTGTTTAAAATATGAAGGGATCTTGTTATAAAGTATAAACCTTACAAAGTATGTTGCACCCTTTACAAAATTCCTGTCCTGCAAATTCTTAATAAATGTAAATCCTACATGGATCAACATTTACTGGGATGGAATTTTAGAGCATGTGAAGCTTGTTAATGAACTGTTGTGATACACTGACCCGGGCCTTCCTTCCTTAATGCCTCAGATAACAACAAAAACTAAGGGTAGAAGAAAAACAAACCAAGTTTACCAGCAAACTGAACTTACCTCTATACCGGGCACTCTCTTCAGCACATTCCTTGAGAAGTTGTCTTTCCTCTTCTGTCGGCACATAAGGCCTAGGTACTTCCCTCTTTCATTAGGGAAACAAATTAGAAAAGAATGAGCAAAAGAAAGTTTTGGGGGGATTTTTCAATTAAAAACTTTGTCTAACTTTCACACCTTCTAGTGCCTGTACTTTCACACAGCTATAGTTAAGGAACCGGTGCCTTTTGTCTATAAATGTCACATGAAATTTATCATTAAAAAAATCCAATACTTCTACAGAACACGAGAGAGCAGAAAATACTGTGTGCATGCTCGAATCCCAACTCAGTCCACTCTTTTTCCTTCGGAAAAGCCTGCTTTGGTCCTTGCAACCAGACTTCCAAACTGATGAATTCTGACAGGTCATTAAATCCCTTTTTAAAATATTTGTCAGGCTTTTAATTACACTATGCATGTTGTCCGTTTACATGCGTATATTTAGCGAAAGCTGGCCAGCTGTTTTGCCAGCAGGTGAGAAGTTTCTCCCGGAGGTGCGTGACCCTCTCCTGCCTTGAAAGGCATGCGACCAGGCACGGTGCCAGATCGCGACTGGGAGAAGGGCAGCCGTGAGAAGGCCGCCGGCACCTGGAAGAACCCCCCCCGGCCGGGACCGCCCCCCCCCGCCCCGAAAGGCCGCCGGAAAGGCCTCAAGGGCATCGTCCCCGCGGCTCCGCAGGCCGCCAGGGAGCTCACGGCAGGGGCGGGCGAAACACTGACAGGAATTCCCGCTCCCCGGCCCGCGGAGAGCGTATGCAGGCCCCGAGCCTGCCGCCTCCCCCTCAGTAAAAACAACCCCAAGCCCCACCGGGCTCCTACACAGCTCTCGCGGTTTCCCACAAGCAGCGCCGCCGAGCGAACGACAGTACCTCGGCCGGTTCGCCGACCTCCCCGCCACCGGGACCCTGCCCGGCCTCCATGGCAGGGCGTGGAGGGCAGTGCGAGCGATCGCTGACCCGGAAGTCGACGCGACGTTGTTCACCGCCCTGGCTCCGTGCGCATGCGTAGAGGCGGCGACGGAGGGACGGCGACGGAGGGACGGCGATGGAGGGGCGGCGGCTGGGGGGGTGCCTGGCTCGGTGCTTGCCTAGGCGGCGGACTCTCCTTAAATCCGCGCTCCGCCGCATTCCCCTCTGTGGAAACCCGTTGGAGAGGCCCTGCGGGCGGGCCTCGGGGGTAGGCCGTGAGGGCCTTGGTGCTGCCATAAACGCCGTTGCTGGTGAAGTCGGGGCTATGGCCGATGGGCCGCGTGTTTATTCGGGTTCAGCAGTGGTGTGTCCTCGCTGGGGGAGTCGAGCGAGGGCGGTGGAAGGACCTCGAGTTAACAGCTGAGACTCAGAGCATTCATTTCAGTCGAGAATGTTTCCTTCCTGTGCTTTATCTTGTTTCCTGCCTGCTTAAAGAATGCCACCCTCTAATACGTTTAAGAGCAGGCATTGCTTCAGAAGTGGTGAATCCCTTTAAAGGTAATCCTTACATGGTTGGTTTTGTTTTGCACAGCGTTAATACGTGCATTGGTACTTCTTGGCTTTGCAACTGACTCGCTGGTTTTGATGGTAACAAAAATTTTTATGCACCCATGCCTAGCTTAAATGTTAGGTATGTCGCCAGTAGGTACGTTAACTGGTTGCTAAAGATACGTGGCCAGAATTGACTAAAAAAAAAAAAGATGCCTGTTACCTAAAAAAGAGTTTATTTGAATTAGGACCAAGCAAGGACCTGGTGGGTAACTGTCTGAACTTGAAAGTGGTAGAGGTTTGGTGGTTAGGATAGTATTCAAGTGGGAGATTAGAAGGAGTCTGTCTGCTTGCCTCTAGCTAATGCTGTTGAAATGGCAGCATTAGTGGATGCTTGCAGTTTACCAGAAATCAGGAAAAGCTGAGGAAAAAATAAAAAGATGTTTCTCATAGTGCAATGTATGCTGTGGCATCTTCTTGTAAACATTCAGTACAGTGGCCCGTGTCCTGATCTGCCTTTACTTGCCTGGAATGCACCACTCCCTTTCAGCCTTTCCTGGAGAAAGCCATTGTCTCTTCACCCTGGAATTCAAGCAAAGAGGCTTAAATTGCTACTGTCTGATGGCTGTACAAAAAAAGACCATGCCTGAAGATAGAAAAGGGAATGTTTTAAGAGATTGAAGGTGTCTGAAATCAGTAGGGAATGTGGATGCAAAATGTCTGAAACTAGTAGAGAATGCAACTATAAAAGGAACACTGGTGAGCATGTGAAGGACCTAAGACAAATGGACAAAGGAGTGTGTGTAAAGTAACAGGTCTGGTTGTCTGGAGTGGCCAGCTGCACCAAGAAAGCTGTAGAGGAGACTGAGTACTGGATTCTTGAAATAAGCTGGGAGGATAGAACCAGAAACTATGTATTGTGGAGTTCTTAATTCATAGCTTTTATCATGCAATAAGAAGTCCCTAATTTCTGTGAGATGGCTCTGCTTGATAATGAAGATTATTTCCAATTTTCATCTCTGCCAATCACCTGGGCGTGCCCTAATGAAGCACTCTCCAATACATGGACATCAATTATGCATGTTATTAATCAGAAAGCAAAAGATTTTGGCCTCATCAGCTCACAATAGTTTTATTTATTGGACTATAGCACACTTACTAAGGCAATTTATTTCACGCTGCTTCCCACTTGTCTTTCAGCATATTCTAGACAAAGAGTACAATAGTTTGTTAAAGCATGTGTTTTTGTAGGGTAGGACATGTTTATGGACTGCACCTTCTTTAAACATGGAGCTTCAGTGGGAAAGAAATGGATATCAGTCTCCTTCAATGAAGAAAATTATAACTGAGTTGTTGTTTTGCCTTTCTATTGTAAAATTAATAGTTATCCATTCAGTTTCCTCACTTCACTATCCCCAAGTCCCTTAGACTTCCAATGGGGAAAGAAAGAATTAAAGTCATGCAGCAAACCAGTGAGCTTACTATCCTTTCAAAAATCTTACCTAATACAGTCTACTTGCGAGATACTTAAAGGTACTTAAAAGCTTCACCTGGTCACATACATCCATTTTTTTGGCTTAGAACTGCAGTTGTATGGCCATATTCAGCCAGGATGGTAGAGCATATCCACATCCTTGGCACTTTGTTCTCCGTCCTCAAGCCTTTTTTTGAAGTTCACCCATAGAAAGAAATCTTAACAAGGACACCCTTTTTGACATCTGGTCTACTTCTGCCACTTCCTTTATACTCGTGCCATCTTTCTTGCAGCTATCAAGAACTTTAAAATCAGTGATGGTGTGGTCAAGTCCTTCTGATGCATTACAGAAAATCTTGTCCTTGGGCAAGGCTTAAGGCTAGCTTTTTAACCCCTTTCTATAAATCTGATGTCCTGAATACTGTTTTCCCTACCTTCTTGTTTGACAAGGTACCATTATCCAGTATGGTATTTTTGTTTAAGATTCTCTGCACTAGAGTAGTCCTTTAGAGATGACAAGGTAATGTTATTTCTCAGGGAGTTTTGAGCTAATGACACACACAATGACGGTTTGAAGCTTCAGCAACTGTTTTCTAATTGCTGGTTTGTGTGTGTGTTTTTAAACCTGTACAATCTACAAAACTGATAGATTATTTGTAAAGAGGAATAGCATAAACATGTATTTTTGCACTGCTTCAGGAGTCAAAAAGTTCTTTTTAGATGTATGACAACTCACTTATCTATGACTCTAAACTTTTTATCTTTTATGACTTAGTATCATCCAAGAGTGAGGAATATATTTGAGATTCAAAATACTGTAATACTGAAACTTGAAACTTAACCTTCAGAAGGTTAAGTACTTTTGAAGGAGATGCCTCAAAGAAGGAAAAAGGAAAACTTTAGAAAAATAAGATTCTCTTAAAATGAACAATTACTTAGGTAACAAGAAGTTGGTAGATGTGAAAATCGGATGGTTTCTAATTGCAAAAAAAAGTCACTGGTGAATATTCAGAACTCGTGAAGCTGGAGCTCAAGAATTAATAGGGTGAGTTGTGTGTAGACTGTCAGGTGGTTTAAAAGCTTATCTTTCGGCTAAATTATTCTTCATCCCCTTGTTCAACAGTTAGTGACAGGCTTTATACAGATCCACTGCAAAACAAAAAGTTGGCTTAACAATTAAGTTTAGTTTTACAATATTGCGTAAGACATAACTGAAACAAGTAGACGTGTGAAAGAGTTGGACTATATGCTGATCTGGTAAGGAAAGTTGCCAGAATAAGTACTGGAAGTTTATGTGCTCAAGTACATAGCTGGAATGGTGATTTTTTTGTTTGTTTGGTTTTTTTTTTTGTTGCTGTTGCTTTTTGTTTGGCACTCTGGACAATAGAGTAAAACATAACAGCTGAGAGCTGCTGATTCTTCAGCGGCTGTCAAGAGTTAACAGGACTGTATTTGGAAAGATCACTCTCTCCCTAATGAAGAAATAACAGAGCTTCATACCAAAAAAGAGCATTGTTGTAACTACTACAACTGGTGGCAAACAAAGAATCAGTTATTTGCCTGAAGCATTATGGCACATCAGCAAGATCCAAGAGTGGGTGTCTTTGTGGAACCCATACTCAAAGCCTCAATTAGTAAGGACTTTACCCACATTGATAATAATTACTACTAATAATAACTGGTACTGTAACATACTTTGAAAAGTACTTTATATGTTAACTAATCCTTAGGGCTGTTCTGTAAAGCAGGCAGATAACAGTCAGGAGAATCTGGGTTCTGAAAGTGGTATGTTTGTGCATCCTGTAAAGTTCGGGTGCTCAGGGTTAAATACCAATGGTCTGATTTTCATGGGCAGTGAGGTTCAGCTGCTCTTGTTTCAATTAATCATGCATTTATTGGGAAGATCAGGCTGAGCTCTTAACTTGGGATAACTTCAAAATCAGAAGCAACTTGTGACATACTTTGCTTCAACCAATTGTCTGAAATTATGCACAGCGCCAGTAGCAATGAATCCTGTTTTTCTTGTTAGGTGTTACCACCCAACATTTAGACTGTGGTACGATTGTTAAAATAGAATAAAAAACCATTTCATTCACAAAATTCTTAAATCTACAGGAAAGAGTTAACCTGAAACATTTTTCTCAGCTACCATTATATCGTTATCTTTTTTCCTCTCCTGCTTTCTTGTTCCTACTGGTTTCTTCAAGTTGATGTACATCATCTGTCTCAGGGGTGTGCAGCACATGGACATGAGTAGTTGGGCACGAAGGGACCTTTTACTCCAAATAAACCAGAATAGTACAAAGCGTGTAATAGAACTTGGAGCTTCTCGTAACAGAGATTAGCAACTGTTGTGCTGGTGCGTTTGTTGTTTGTAAAAAGCATACTTTTTACTCAGTTCTGTTTTTGTTGGATATGCTTATTATAGTCCAGTACTTGCAAGACAGGCTTATATTTGACAGTGGAAAAATTGTGACTTCAGGATTCTTTCTAATACTGTTTTGCAGATATGGTGTTATTTTATCATGCTTGACATGTATTTTTTCTTTTTTTTTTTTTTTCCTTTTCTTTTTGTCTTTTCAAGCCTGGTAGTTTTGAGGCCCTTTAACAGAAAATATAGTTACTTTCTAACTGCTTAAAATGTTAATGTTGGTACTGTTTCTGTTTTTATTACCATCGGCTCCCAAATCTTTGCATTGTTTAGAAATACATTGTTACATTCAGCCGTCAGACCTGCTGTATTGGTGAAATCCTGGCCTGTCCTAGTATCAGGTGAATTTTGTGAGGATGTCGTTGTGAATTATCTCATTACCTTGCCTTTCCGTCTGTGTCGCTTGCATTACCATAGACCTTACAGACCGGTGCCTGCGGGAAGTACCTGAAATCAAAGCCAAGTTCCGATTCTAAAAGCAGCCAAAGTGTTTTATCTGCTGTGCAGGGGGGGTGGAAGCGGCCTCCTGCCCTGCCCTGCCCTGCCCTGCCCCGCAGTCTTCGTCGGAGCCAGGCTACTTCTGCGGCGGAAGCCCAGCGGTTCGCGTTGGTAGCACAACGCGAATAATTTCTGGCAAAAAGGCGGCATCTACGCGTCTGTGAAGCTGGCCGAGACTCAAGTATTTGCCCTTACTCACTTGGGGGAAGGGCGTTATTTTCCGACCGCTTCCTGCAGGCGAAAGGAGGCCGAGGAGCGGCCCTCACAGCAGCGGCGGGACCCCTGCGGGGCCTCATCTCTTCGTTAGGGAGGAGGCGTCCTCGGTGTTCCCCAGCCACGCTGCTGCATGCCCGCAAGCCCATTTTATTCCCGGCTACCTTGGCGATACCGGCCTCGTTCATTGTTTTTGACGACAGCGATAAGTCCTGCTCTCGCCGGTGGCGCGGCGGCTTCCTTGGGCCGCAGGCGGCTGTACCTGCCCCGCCGGCATCTAAGCCCGCCCTCCTGCCAGGGTAGCGCGGAGCCGCCGGGGGCCAGGGCACTCCCCGCCGCGGACAGGCTGTCTGGGCGGGAGTTATCCCGCCGTCCCTCAGCCACCGGGGGAGGCGTGGGGGGGGGGAACGGCGCCCCAGAGCGCTCCCACG
>VYZW01043788.1:12167-33880 GCA_013401315.1 Balaeniceps rex
GATAAATTAAAACAAATTCAAAGATTAAATCTGCCACAAAAATGTTAAATATTATATCCTGAATGATCAAAATTAGCTATTGTTTTGCTTTCATTATTTCAACAAACTGTTGAGGCAGGTCTTTGCTCTCAGAAAGGATTAAACACTAGCCTCCTATAAAGACCTTCTAGGTCATGGCAATGGATGTTTAATTGGCTGTCTGAATTTGAGACATATGAATTTAGTATCCACTTTAAACATAGCCTGATTTATTTAATATTAAGCTTTCATTAATTAAATCATATTTTAACAATTTTCAATTTGCAGCTCTAGTGGAATTCAAAACATCCCCATTCTGCCATTGAGGGCTTGGCAGAGCCAATGAAACTCTAGAATCTTAGTCACAAACTGCAGGTTTTCTCATAAAAGAAACAAAGTGAGAAGAAACCAGTGTTGCTTAATCTAACTACTTATTATCATCTTTATATTCAGCATATATTAATGTTATTTGACATTACTTTAAATTTCCCTACACTTTGTGTGCCTTTACATATTGTAAATTACACTATAATTTTTATTTATTTGGAGCTTATGTACTACATTAGATTAAGCTTCACCACAGGCTTTGTCCTGTACTTTCAGCCAGTATTATACTACAATTTAAAGTCATGTCATAATGAGCTAACAGTGTCACTATAGTCTCAAACAAATAAAGGCTTAATATAGTTACTGAAATAAATGGAAAGACTCCCATTAACTTTCACCATTCATCAGATTGTCCCTAATTATTCATCATGAAGTTTGTTAATCACAGAAGCAGGATTGGGTTTAACTGATTTCACCTTGCATACCTGAATGACTGTTGTATCATGCCTAGATAGTTTGGTGAATCTTTTGTCTTAATTTTCTGTAGTTTGCATACATAATTATAGCAATGCAGTGGGCCTTTTTCTTTCTTTTCTTTTTCTTTCAGTCTACAAGCAACGAAAAAAACAAGTGTGTAAGTGTGGCTTTGAAAAGAGACTTTTCCTATGTATTTGTTGTATCATATGATCCTGATAGAAATATACGATATATTTTATATGAAATACAGAAGGGATTCAGAAACGTCAGATGTCATAGTAAGGCTATATTCCTAGTTAGCATCAGCAACTATTCAGCAGTAGCGGAAAAATTTATTACGGTGTTGTTTTCTTACTCTGTTTCTTTTTGAAGCAAATTTGATAATGCAACTAACTGAACTGTCTGTTTGACATTGATATTCCACATATGCAAGGAATTAAAAAAGTGTGTATTAATGGAGACTGTAATATTGTGTTTTTCCAACAGCAGAATAAGAATGGATTTGAAGAAGAGGAAATATTTCCTGACTCCTAGTGCTTTAGCTGCAGGCTGATAAATAGTGTGGTTTGGAATCAATTTCAGCATTGATCTGAAAGATAATCCTCTTCGCAACAACCACGTCCTGAGGTTTTTACTGTCAGGTGTGAAAATGAATGACAGGTTCTAAATAAAAAAAAAAAGAAAGAGAAAACGGAATGAGGCCTACAGGGAGAGCGGTAGTTATTTGTCTGTCACACATGAGCTAATACACTACAGACATTTACTTAGAAAAAAACGAGCTGTACACGGAAAGGGTATTTATTTTCTAAATTGCCAAAACGATGCTCTGAAATTGAAGAATCAATCATGTTTATTGCTATATGTGGGAAATTAAAAATATACAGTATACGGTAATTTAACTTGCGGCGCAAGGAATCCATAGTACACTTCTAATCGATATTCTGTACTTCATGCTAGCTTGGTCATGTAGGGCACCAGGAGGGGAAGAAAAAGCTATGGATGTAGACTCAGCTGTTCAACTTGGAAGGCTTTTATTCTGTAAATGCTCCGCAACAAATAAGGATTACAAGAGGTACCTGAGAGAATACATGTTAGTGTTTGAGTTGGAATGAGTTTAATGCAGTGTCTAAGAATTTCTGGGAATCAGAAACAAATAGTTTTAGCTTTCTGGCTAAACTATGCTAAAGGAAAGAAAGAAAAGATTTTACTGTCCTGTCAAAAGATGAAAAGCTCATCCTATCCTACAGGCCACAGTTAAATGGAGTTAAGGCACTCCATTCTGTCTAAGCCCATACTATCTTCATTATTTTGTCACATCATCATACTTGGTTGAAACACGAGGGCATTTTTGAGTGAGACTCAAGTGAATTACACTTCTGACAAGCTGAGCAAATGTTTCCCTGTGGTACAGAGTGTGTCCATACCAAGGCCTTCAGATCCTGTTTGAACTTAATGTCACGTCATGAACTAGTTAGCTGATACGAGAATTCAGGGTTTTCTGATCCGTAATTGTAGTTTCACTACCCTTATCTAAAGTTTCCCAAGGTTTTGAAATATTATGTCTCTGCATACAAACAATTCAATTTTTTTTAAACTCAGCAAATCCCATTAAAATGTATCTGGCCAAGACAGATAGTTCATTACAATATGTGTATCTTTGTTATATATTATGACATCTTCTTTCCTGCATCATTTAAAACACTTTAAAAATGAACAGTGATGATATTTAAAATGTCATGCAGACATCTGAGTTTGTCCATCACCAAAATGAATTTGATTTCACATCTGAGATACTGCTTCAGCATTCTGCCAACACAGGTAGCCAGTGTTGTACTGGTTGTACTGTTGTTCACATTTAAAGCTCTCCTGCTTCCCTGCAAACGGTTTCCAGGCTGGGTTGAGGTTGTTGCTACTATATTTTATTATCTCAGGTTTTCAGGAGCTTTTCAGGTATTCTTTTGACATATCATTCCACTTTCTAAGATAATTATTTCCACATGATCCAGCTTTTCTCCAATCCAGGAGATTATCTACCTGTAGGCAAAAACCTGGCCTCTGTGAAATGAATGGGAATTTTGCCACAGGCAAAATAATGGCCATGATTTCACTACCTTTGTTACCTTTAACGAGGATCCACTATGGCAGAGAGACAGGACAAAAGTACACAAGTTTTTCTGATGCAGGTCTCAGTGATTTATTTCAATTTCACAGAGACCACAAAGCTTGTAGTAGTTAAAGAAGTGGAAACTGCCATACTTCCCGAGATACATTTCAATAAAGCTAAGTATGGTGGATAAAAGCTAGGTAATCATGTGCATTGTTTGTAGCCTAAAAAGTATTTCTACTCAATCTTTTAATTAATATTTGTAGGACACTTTGCAAAATTAGAAAAGAAAGCGTAAAGTTTGTATGAACATTGCTGACCAATGAAATCTGTCTTTTTGGACGTGAAACTGCAATACAGAAAACATTTGAATTGTGCAGAATATGGAGAATAAATAATCCAAGACAAACTGCTGAGGGATTTTCAAGTAGGAAGAAAACAATTACATCTTTGGAATTTGGCCAGGACAGTAATCCTGGGAATGATATTCTTACAAGTCACTATGAATTCTTCTGTGTTTCATAGTTGTCAGGACCTAATTTTCATAACCTCCAGCGGCAGCATGTTTGCTCTTTCCACTTTGGGACTATTAGACTTTAAAAATAGCCAAATAATTTTGCTACTGCTTAATTTTAAAGCCTAACAGAGATTTATTTGATATAGAAGATATATCTGCAAAAATAGCGTTGTTGCATTTGGCTGTAAACAAGAACTATTTGTCATCTACATACCTTACATATTAAATTGGATAATAAGCTACTGTTTAATAGTGGTATCTGAAGCAAGCAGTTGTTTTCTGTGAGTATATGAGTAAATTTACTGTTTATTAATTCATACTTTTGATCCCTGTTGGAAAGTGCTGACTTTCATTGGTGAGTGAAGTAGTTCATAAGTGCCAAATTTTACTAATCCCACATAAGCCTCTGTGCAAACACCACTAAATTAAAATGTACATTGGCATAAATAAAATGATCTCACATCAATAGTTACTTTCAAGGTGAAGTATACTGAAAACAGGTTTATTGTTACAAGTATTAATTGATGGGAAGCTATTGTGCTTTTGATTTTCAGTTCACTTGACTATAATAGTGAAAAAGCACACAAAAGGAAAAGTGAAGATAATTGTAGTTCAAATCATCTAGGAGTAGTGATGCCAAAAAACCATTTTATTAGCTGCTCAACTTCTGTCTGGGCTTGGATGATGATACGGCTTTTAGATACTGATGCAAGTTGGATTAATATTGCTGTTTTTATTGATTTAATTAGTTATGTGAACCTTCGATTCCATTAATGTTTTTTATTGGCTGAATCGATATGAATTATACTAGTGCTTCAAAGCATGAATATCAATTCTCATAGGCCTTCTGCTAACACTTGAACTTTAAGGCTTATATAGAGGAGATTGCTTGTACTTTTTTAGATTTTTAGAAACTTTTCTTTGCTTCTGTGAAGGAAATTATTTCATTATTCAATAATTCCCTTCTATGAAGGGAACCATTTCTGAGTATAATACTCTCAGCCTGCTATTTCAGACCAAAAAAATCTAATTTTTTGGGGGGTGTCACATAATTAAGTTTCTGTCTGCATTTTAATAATGTTTAGAAGAGGGGAAAAAAAAGAGGCAGTATGGTGAAATGAAAACATAAGTAAGGAAATAAGAATAATAAGAACAATTGGAAGTGAGATAAAAAATGTGCCTTGCAAGGTTACTGGCTTGGAAGTACAATGAAAAGTACCTGTTACTTAATATATTTTCATGGACATTAATGTTGCATTGTTGATCCATCTGAATCTTTGCCATTTGCTTGATGAAGATATCGGTGAGTGACAGTGAACAATAGAGATGAAATTAAAATCAAATTTAGACATGAATATTTAATAAAGACATAATAACATAAGACTGGAATAGTGATTTAAAGTAGAACAATGTACAATGGTGTCATGGTTTAGCCCCAGTCGGCAACTGAGCACCACACAGCCGCTCGCTCCCCCTCCCCCTCCCCCTCCCCAGTGGGATGGAGGAGAGAATCGGAAGGGCAAAAGAAAACTCGCGGGTTGAGATAAAAACAGTTTAATAATTGAAATAAAATAACAATAATAATGATAGTAATAAAATTGCAATGAAAAGGAGAACGAGAGAGAGAGAAACAAAACCCGGGGGAAAAAAAAAGTGATGCAATCGCTCACCACTTGCCGACTGATGCCCAGCCAGTCCCTGAGCAGCGATCGCTGCCCCCCGGCCAACTCCCCCCAGTTTATATACTGAGCATGACGTCATATGGTATGGAATAGCCCTTTGGTCAGTTTGGGTCAACTAGCTTGGCTGTGCCCCCTCCCAGCTTCTCGCGCACCTGGCAGAGCATGGGAAGCTGAAGAAGAAAGTCCTTGACTAGGGTAAGCACTACTTGGCAACAACTAAAACATCAGTGTGTTATCAGCATTCTTCTTACACTAAATCCAAAACACAGCACTATGCCAGCTACTAAGAAGAAAATTAACTCTATCCCAGCTGAAACCAGGACAAATGGGTGCTGAGAAGTCACCTAAATAAAAATTCCTGGACAACTTTGTGCCTGATTCACAGTGCCTCTGGAAGACTTTAAGAAGGGTAGTTTACATTAAAGAGGGTGCAACAAATTACTCCATTATTCACAAGTTTTTTCATTGTGCTGAGTTGCTTTGCAAGAGGAGCATGAGCAGACTCTCCAGTACTCCCTCCTCTTTGCCATAAGGCTTTAATAAAGCATATTGGAGGCAGATTAGCTAAACAGTTCACATGCTTTATACAGTGCTTGCACACTTGCTCATTATATCTGTGAGATAATAGGAATAAAAGCTATGCATTAAAATTGAGCTGTATATTTTCTGCTGCACAGGTATACTATTATAAAGGTGTTTTTAAATAGAAAATTGACAAAGTCTTTCTTTAGAACTATTAAAATTATAAGGATTCATCTTCGGTACATTTGAGACAATCACATTTTGACTCTCATTCTTTAAAAGTTATTTTGTTGTGAGTCTTGGGCAGAACTGTATTGTACAACAGCCAGAATTACATGAATCTAATCGCGAGTGGAGCCTCTTGCAGCAATCATGTAAATGTAAATGAAGAGGCTAACCTAGTCAGTTATTAAAATTATTTCTTCTGAGTCAACTGTGGAATCACTCCTTTGGTAGCTTGCTAGTAGCAAATTGAATGTTTGGCAGAGTTGCCTTTAGGAAGAGAAGCAAAATGGAAAGCACAAACCAGTGTTAGCCATTAAAGAACCCATCACTTTTTTAAACGAGGGCTTTAAAGTCTAAGAAACTTATCAAATTGAAATTTGTATTAATGAAGTTCATTTATATTCTAGGATAAATTGTGACTCTGGCTAGGCAAGGCGACAATGTCTTTGTGACCTTTCCTGTGCCAGGTAACACTGCAGTGTCAGCTGCTCTCTGAACAGTGGCTTCAAGCCCAGGGGGTCTTTCAGCTTTTCTTGGAGGAAGATCTGTATTCCCTCTCTCCATATCTAACAAGCCACCCAAGTGGCAGAGGGAAAGTGAGATACATCCTGAAAAGATTGTATAACTTTACATGAGGTCAGACTGTATGACTTCTAGGGGTCTCTTCCGATCTGATTTATTCTATGGTTAAATGAATTGAGCTTTCATGGCAGGTTGTTATGGCTATTTTAGCAGATACATAGCACCTTGTGAGTATGGTAATAACTGTGGCTATCACAGTCTTACCTCTTTAACTTATAACTCATCTGGATAAAAAGGATGATTTCCGATAATAAGATATTGAGAGAGAGGAGGAAACAATGGACATAGCCCATAAAAAAAGACCTAAGAAAATATTTTATTGACTATGCTACTTCCTTTTCTTAAGTCAGCAGAGTCCAGCTGATGGCTTGTTGTAATAAGCTCACAGAGTGCTTACTTGTTGCCTGCTGCCTTTGGTCTGGAGGAGGTAAAAAATACTTGCTTGAGAACTTCAGAAATAGATGACTAGTTCCTTTTGCATATTGCTGGATCAGAGTTTGTAGCTGCTGCTGTATAACACACGAGTACTGCTGCTGCCACTACAGGGACCTGCTGGGGAATTGCAACACTAGGACCCAGCCCACCTGACTGTCAAGTTAAACCAGCTTCCAGGTTACCAGGACAGTAGCATATCATTTGGCAATATTAAAAAAAATCCATATGATAAACACAAAAGATTTTTAATGTGTGTTCAGTATATTGAGTAGATATTTATAAGCTTCTAGACTGTTTTGGTTTTATGTAAGTCAGGTGAAAACTCTGGCTTCGCAGTTTTAATTACTGTCAGATTCCCAGCTGTCTTTGGTCTTGATATTATAGCAACACATTCAGTAAAAGAGGAGCAAAAAACCAACGTGCACTTGATGTTACTCGGAAATATCATTGATTTTTGCTGTATTGGCAGCTGGCCCCCTGGACAGGATTCACAGCTTATGAATATGCCAGGTTTGATTTTGCACTTCATATGGCATACTATTTTATTACAACAGAGCAAATAACCTTGGATATTTCTGTACAAAAATAAAATGTTCCATGTAACTGATAAAACTCTTCAGATCTTAGGACTGCAGCTATCCACGGGTGCAAGTAGGTTTTCATTTAGACCTAATACATGTAAACACATTTTTGCAAGACCTAACAACATATTGTACAATTTACAGCATTGCCCTCTCCTGTTCCGTAATATCAAATCTGGTGTAAAAGACTGTGTCTGATGGTGCTCTTATTCTTGCTGTTACATATGATATTCCCTTTCTTTTAACTGAAAATAATTTTCAGGAGAGCAGTTTATTCAAAGTAGGACACAGTAGGTGGAAACAATAATTTTCCTCTTAACGTATGTGTGAATTTTTAATGAAGTTTAATGCATCTTTAAGAGTCATACTATTAATGTTCTAGAATAACTTCTTATGATTGCTCTGCGTAACTGCCACTGGATATTCACAAAGAAAGAATTTTATTTTAGCTTACTGAATTGACCCCAAACATGTGCTTCAAGTCAGCTTGGAGAAATCTTTGTTTCCACAATCGTACTTTACCTCCCAGGAATTCTTGTTTGAGAGCCTGTTGCCCCCAGTCTCCTCTTTAGTGTGGGTCTCCCTGGCTAGAATGTATTTCCCTTTAGTTAGTTAGAATTATACAACTGGATGGATCATCAAACAGATCCTGATCAGAAAAAAGTCATGTAAGGTCGTGCACCATGTAAGATGTGGTCTGTCAGCAAGCTCATTGTTTATGTTTATTTAAATAGGTTAGCTTTGCAACTTTCCTATTTCCCTCACACAGCTTGGTAGATAATATAGAATAGGCATACAGTTACATAGTTTAGCTTGATCGTTAATATTAATCAACTATAGCAATTTGTGATACAGTCATATAAAATACATGTTCTGAAATAGAGATTTACTTTCATTTATCGCTATTGTTAGAAAATAGAGAACTATGCTGGACAGCTTGTAGTTCTGAAGTGTAATATCTATTTATTTTTAAGTCCAGATACTCTTCAGAGAGCAAATATATTCACTTTATATTGATGGGTTGCTTTGTGTTGTTTTGGTAAAGACCTCTTAATCTGGAGCTGATGGAATGGTGCTGAGTTGAAAACTGTACCTAACATACTTAGGCTGGCAGACAAGAACTTAAGGAAAGAAAAAATAAAACGCGGCATTTCTGTTGAAAATATGTGAGCTTCCTAACATTGCAGCCTGCGATTTGGAACTGCATGGAGAATAAAATCTGTGCCATCGTGACTTAATTCTAAATTAAGGACAACAATTTTTTTTATTCTTTTTTTTTTTGTTAGAGTTTTGTCATTGTCGTATCATTGTGAATTATGCATGAACTGAAAAACATCCTTTTATATTGCGGAGAAAGAAAATAGCAGACAGTGCTCTAATGCAGAAAATAGTTAACTAGACTCTAAGTTAAAAAGCCCACCAAAGCTGGAAGGAAAAAAGAGTAGCTCATACATTTTGTCCCACAAAATTTAATATAGCATTTCAGTGATGCTTTCTGGTAGAACTGCGCACTCTGACAGCTTTATAATGTCTTTGTTATTTGGACCAAGCACTAGTTTGTGCCTGTACCACTGAAATCTCCTTGAAGCTCTTTGAAGCTTCTCTCTGCCCTCTGTGGTGCTTGCTGGCATGACAGATACGGCACAACCTTTTGCACCTCCTGTGCCAGATGCAGCAGGCATATGGCAGGTTGATCACAGTGCCCTGTGGATAGCAGAATGTCTTTTATGCCTGCCTGTGGCCACTGCTGTAGCTTGTTGATTAAACACGCTATGAGCTGCCTTGTGCGGCTCAAGAGGCAGGGTGGCAGAGAGTGGTCACAAAGCCATTGTGAAGAGAAGGGCCACCCACTATGTCGAGGCATGTTGCCATTTTTGAG
Source organism: Balaeniceps rex (assembly GCA_013401315.1). Taxonomy (NCBI): domain Eukaryota; kingdom Metazoa; phylum Chordata; class Aves; order Pelecaniformes; family Balaenicipitidae; genus Balaeniceps; species Balaeniceps rex. Next base: position 21,517 of record VYZW01043788.1, read on the forward strand.
CAACTAAATGCATCTAGATTTTCAAGGAATGAAGGAGACGCCTGCCTGGGACGTTTCCCAGCAACATCTCTTTCAGGCAGCTACAGCTGCGCTACAGCTGTAGTCCAGGTCAGCCCCACTCACAGAGGGGAAGTCTGGGGCCCGTCAGGGCCAGCATACCCTCCTCATGGGCATGCAGACTTCCGGAGAGGAGCATCTCTATTTCTAGGCGGAGTCTGGCAATCCCAGACTCATACCACTATATTGTCTTTAAGTCTGACTGAAGAGAGATATTATCTCTCTTCCATAGTCTTTTTTTTTATATGTTATTTTTTAACCAAGGACAGTGTTTGTCTTTCTACAGGTTAGAGTTCACATCCAAACTAAGACACATGTGTTTGAACAAGATACCTAGAGTAACACAGAGTGCCATCTTGGCCATGAGGATAAACCCAGATGAAAAATCAGAAGTATCCTCCTCCTCCCAGCTCCTCAAAACACCTAATAAATATCAAAAGTATTTTCAAAATATACTTGACACTAAATTTAATGAGACTGCATTTTTTCACACTTGTAAATATTGCTATCAGAAAGAAAAATTATATCAAAATAATAACAGATGTAAGTTCAGATATCTGTCTCATGTCTTAAACTGATTTGTGTTTCAACAAAGTTTGAAACAATTACCTGGTGGCCAGGATCTCAGCACTTACATAGGTTCCATCTCTGCTTTTGTAGCATTGGGATAGCTGTATAGTTCAGGGGCAGGCAGCCACTTGCACAGATGAGGGGGCAGCTACAAGCTCATCCGACAAAATGTGTACTCTAAGGAAACAATAAATTGCAGAGATTGCTGGCCATCTCCAACAGCACATTTTTAGAAATCCTTTTCTCTGCAATCACTCAGTTCTTTGTGTAAATGGAGGTTCTGGTCTCAGTTTTTGGACTGAAAAAGGAGTATATTTCTCATAAAATGTTTCAGTAGCATTTTCTGTTTTCATTTGGTTGCACAAAGCCAGAAGATCAAGTGTATTTGTGCTCTCACACATGAGGCTATTCCACTGGGTAGCTTGTATATCCTGTTTTTAGTTTTCTCTGCCATTGGTTTCAACCAATCAGTACACTTACTAAATGAATGGTGGGATACGTCTGCCTTATTACTGTATTTACCCACTTGTCTGCCTGTCGGTTTTCATATGAATCTATTTTATTGTTTTATCTACATTGGTTACAAGCTGTTGGGGGCAAGAATTGTATATGTTGGTTATTCACTTGTTCAGCACCTAGTGCAAGAGGGCTGGGAGCACTAAGAAAGCCTAAGGCACCATCACAATTTTAATAGCTGCCGTTCTGCTAATAGCAGTAACCAGTATTTACATTGCAGTCACTGAGCAGCATTTGTGAAAAGCTGCTTGTTCTTCAGCTGCTTCTAGATAGTTCATTTCTTACAGAAAACCAGAAAGATTGCGTTTGTCTTGCTGAAGTGGAAGTGGCCATTGACAGCAGAAATACATCACAGAAGGTCGAAACAGAATGAGGCCTGGAATATCAAAGCACCATGTGAAGTAAATCCTTTTAGCACCTTTTCCTCTCTCACCTGTAATAGATTTTCTTTGTTTCCATAGCTGCACCAGTAATAAGATCATATGCATCTCCTGGTTTGATTTACAGGTCAGACTTCTATCTGACCTTAGGTGTCTGAAGGCTTACAAGAGACTCTTGACAGTAAGAATTGTACCTTGACTCAAGCTCAGATGTTTGTAGAGTTTATCCACTGCAACTGGATAAACTGCAACCTAACATAATTAACTCAGCCAGTTAGCATTTACAACAAGAGTTGCAGAGGAAAAGGGAGACCAGGAGTAAGAAGCAGTTAGCAGGATCGCCAAGTATATTTCCCTTCACCAACTCTGTTTGAGTTACAGTTTGAATGTCAAAGCCTTTCTTCATTTACAAAGATGTTTGTCAGAAATGTAGTCTAAAACACCTACTGGGTATTTTCAATAAGGCAGTGGACCCGTTTTGTCAGTCTTGATGAATGAATAACAGCTACTTCATTGCTGTAGTTGCATGAAATGCAAAAGGAGGAAGATAGCTTGTTTCCTCAAACTTGACACCTTTAATTTTAATGACTATAAATAGTACCAAAGAATGCCATATTCCTTTTTTAAAGTACTCTGTTTTGGTCACAGACCTTTAATGGTTTCAGCATTTATGACATAGTAGGTGACTTCTCTAAAAATTCATCATAGAAGGTAAGCTGTGATTCAGGTTTAGTTTGCTACATATCTGAAGCTTTGAAAGGGTGGAGGTGCAACAGAACAGAAAAAGTTGGGAGAACAACTCTTATGGAATATTTCTTACTGACAGCAAATTCCGACAAGTACTTGTGAATGAGAATATGTGTTAATTCCTTGACTCACATAAAGGTATGCCTTACTGCTTAAAATGCTGAAAGAATTGTGACAGACTGTTTTCTAACCCATGCATAGTGACCAAAGACTATTTCATGTCACAGCTGTGATTTAGCATCAGTTGTTATAACAGAAATTCCCGTTTTCAAGGCTTTGCTAACATTACTTTTACATTTTCTTGAGTTTTCAGGTTTTGTTTTTCCATTTCTTTTTTTGTAAACTTTCAGAATATTAAGTCATATCACTAGTGATGACAAACCAGAAATTTGAATAAGTTCATGGAAGCATAGTGCCCTTGCTTTATCCCAGTGTGTTCAACTCCATGTTTATTTGCAATGAGAGAAGTCCATCTTTTGCCATTTAGTGGATCTTACTAACTAATCATGTTGCAGAGTTTTGTGAGCTTCCTCCTTTCATCCAATACTTATCTATTCCCACCTTTCTCTGAATAGACTGTACAGCTAGAGAGAACTCTACAGCATGCCAGTTTCTTATACCCAGGGCTCTGTCCTTTAAAACCATATATCTGTATTGGATCTCTTGGTCAAAATAGGGAGCTCACGAGACCATAACTGCCTTTCTCTAGCCGGGCAAGTCTACTTCGAACATAAAATGAAAAAGCAGCATGGATTAATATTATAGTCAGTATGTCTACTCTGATTCTGAGATCAAAGATACGAAGTTTTTCTTTTGACATTGCATGTGTTTTTTAATATTATGACACTGAAGATAAAAAAGTTCTCCCCAAGAGGAAAGACTTCATGCCCCAGAATCTTCTCAAGTGGAAAATATAAACTTAAGGAAAAATAACTACAGATTAGAAAAGGAAAAATGGAGTCAGTTTTACTTTTGCTAAATCTAATACTTTGGGGTTTGGAATCATAAAGGTCTCACTTTTTTCTTTTATTTTTCATTTGTTTCCCCTTAATTTTTTTAGGGCAAAACCAGTCTAATTACCTTCTTTTATATTCAGTTTCCTGGTTTTATTTGTAGTATACTACCCAGTTCTTTTTTTAAAAAAAAAACAACAAACAAACAGCATTTGCTCTGCAGTATTTTTTTTTTTTTCCCTGGAGTGTTGTGCTCTCCTGCACACACAAGTGAACAGGTGTTTGCAATGGTTACCTAGGAAAGCCAGCACAGGAACATGTGAAAACTGAAATGATCGAGATGAAGCAACAAAAGCAAACAAGAAAAGAGAATCTTATTGTTGTAAAAAATGAAGAACTTTTTTCTTCTGACACACACTTGGCTGAAAGTATTCATATGAAGATAAGCAGCTGTGTATTCATAAGATTAAGATCTAAGCATGAAAAAAGAGATTAGAAAAAGTTGATTAGAAATTTTTCAAGAAGGAAACTGTCAGTCTAGTATGAAATTACTCATTAGTTGAGGAAAATATTGGAAACCCATCTACTTTCCCAATATTTGAGCTCCTGCTACCAAATTTGAGGCAATTGTATCATTTTTAGTTGTCATGATTTGGAGTGTTTAGAAACAGGTAAATCAAAAAATAAAATTGCAGTCTCTATCAGAACTCCTTCTGGGAATGCTCCTGAGCTTTGAGGACACTGTGAGTCACGTTCTCATGGGTCAGGATTCTTCTCCAAGAGCAATAATTTAATCAGAGAATATCCTCTTCTATATTGTGTTCCTCTGCCCTTTGGGCATGTTATTTTGTCTGGTACTTCAGCATCCTCTGGGTATAGATAATTAGGTGATATATTGAAGTGGTCTGTAAAAACAGGCCCTCATCTAACTAGCATTATATATAGTGCCACATGCATTCAAAGAACAGCTTCTATTGACTTCAGTTGCAGCTGTGTTTCTTTCTTCTTTTTTTTTCTTTTTTTTTCCCCCCAAAATCAGATCCCAGGATCTAAATTGAGCACTAAAAAAAAAGAGTAATACACAATTGCAGATGACCTTATGAAGTGTTGTCAAAGAGCATCTAGAGCACACAGCTCTAGAACAATTTAGTCTAAAACAGATATCAGATATGGAGTACATAAGCCTACATATTTAGAAGTTTAGCAAAGCTATAAGAAGAGAAGCAGGACAGTAAAAAAGAAAGTGTTGAGCAGCCCCTACGCCAAGTGTGGTTACTTTGTTTTCTCGCTATTGACCCATGCTGGGGCTGAATTAACAGTTTAAGTAAAATTCAACATGAATTCACTATGCTCTCCACTTCACTCTCCTCGTTCACTGTCCCACCAGCATTTGGCATGTTATGTGTCAAACTTCCCACAGTTCAGTAGATTTGAAAGACTCTGGGTCATATGTTCATTAATTGTGGTTTTCTCTCTGGAACCCATAGTGTAATTAGAAATCTACTTAATGGGATGGTAACTATTAAAGTCAAGCCATTTGATCACTTCATTCTTGTTATAAAATTGTTACAATTCTAAACTATGCATGCAGAACACTCAAAATTCCTATTAAATTAATTTAATTAAAGTTTAATTTATGCTTGCAACAGTTTCTAGAGCCTGAAAGCTAAAAGCATAGTTTACATTTAAAATATTGTAAAAATTAGAGTTTCATTTTCTTACTAGAAAAAACACAGATTACATTATATAGAACCTGATAATATTTTTATATAATTTAGGAAGTACAAAAATAAAGTAGCCAAAATAATTTTTAAATGCTTACATTTGCAGCAGTATTGAATAGCAGACTGCTGTCCTTTGTGTTTGAGCATGGTGTGGAGAAAAACTTTTCTTAATCGTTGGAAGTCAGGAGTTTTCGGACCTTTTCTTGGCTGTGGTGCTGACTTATGTCTTGTAGTTTATATAACTCCTCTGTGCTTCTGCATCAGTAAAATGGGCAAACCTACACTTAATTAGTATTTGCAAAATCCTTCGGCATCATTTGTGATCTCAACGGAGAACTGTGCTGGAAAGTCTGTTGAAGATGTAAATATTTTTGGAAGTCTGGCCTTTTCAATTATATACCTAGATGACAGATATCTTTGAACATCAGACATGACTTTTGAATTCAAAGAGCTTTTAAAAATCTGACTAAAATTGATATTTAATATGTGCGTTGTACATAGAAGTAATATGAGTTGCTAAATAAGTCATGGCAGGAAAAAACCTGCATTATTTGTGAAGCAGCATTTAAGCATGCAGTTCATTACTATATCTTAATGAATACATACTAATCTCTTTCATCCCATCCTAGGAAGTCCCTTCATATAAAACCTTTTCCTTAGAAGATGTGGGGAAAATGTGGATTTATTTTGTGAAGAAATCTTCCGGTAGCACTAAAAAGTTATGTTTTAGGGCCATAAGTATTTAAGTGCCAAACTGCTATTGCTTCATGTCAAAAACTCAGTGCAGAGTGTACATGAAATGAAAGATTGTAGAAAATGTACTTCCCAGAATAGTAGATGATGTAGAAATAAGGAATAAGTTTTTGATTTTTTTTTCTTCTGCCCAGCAGCTGAGTGTCCTGTTATGTCAAAATGACAATTTGTATGTTATGTTATTTCACTTACTTTGCAACACCACTGAAAATTTATTTCTTGTATTGTGTTGTATTTAATTTCCCTGATTCTTAGCTGGTAATGTGTTTGTCTTTGAAAGACTTGCCTTGGTATTTTTTTTATGATTTGTGAAATTGAGGGAGTTTAATTGATTGGCATTAACATGAGTTGATCTTTACATTAAAAAATTATTCTTTTTGACCTTGATAAGTGTTTTATTTAGTTTTGAGATGTCATCACAAATAGCTTCTACTGTTCTGAGATCTTGTGTTTCCCATTGGCTTGCATTTCCATTTCAGTGTAATCCTGCAATTTTTTATAAAGTCCCTATTTGTTCTGCAAATAGAACACTTGCAGGACAGACCTGATAGCTTCTTTTGAAAAGACGATTTTTTAAAATGGCTAAAGCAAAGAAAATTACTTTATTTTTATCTTGATTTGGACCAGCTAAGTGTAGATAGAAATTAAGAGTGGAAAGACTGTCAGCAAGATCAGCAAATGCTTTGAAAATTGATTTTGTTAGTCACCGGTCTTTAAATATTCCATAGAGTATTTTCCCAGTAAAGAGAATGGTAGTCCTGCAGACACTATCATTGATATAAAATTGAAACAAGTATTTTTACTTGATTTTTGTTTGCTCTTTGTCTTTATGGTAACATCCCTTTGTAAATCTTGAGTTAAGGAGATTTCATAAGAGAAAAAGAACTGGACTTGCACGGGAACAGACTAAGAAAGTACCTGTTTTGCACGAGATGATCCTTTGAAAAAACTAATAGAATCATTTTCTTTCTGGTACTGATTGCCCTATAGAAGGCTTAAAATAACTGGATTGGAGAAAATTAATGTTTGACATAAGAGGTCACATTTCTTGCTATTTTTGATACTCAGAAATCTCATAGCAGCTTTTCAAAGGGAAGTAGCATTCATTATTGTTGCCAGTATTTAAATTACGTCCTTTTAATATTCTTTAGGAGTTTGAGTAACAATAAGCTGCCTAAAAAGAGATACTTTGCATCGTAATGACAGACATCTCAATAAAAATATATTGGCTTTGTCATATGGACTTTGTCAATGCAAATTAATTTAAGCAGACTTTCTAGAAGTTGGATAGGATAGTGTCTACTTGACATGAAATGTTATGTGGTAATGTTCCTTTAAGCAATTGAAAGTCTGTCTTCTTTCTTTAAAGAGAAAATTGTTACATTTCAGAGTGAACAATAGAGTGGTTTCCATTCTGATTAACAAAGTGCAATTCTTAAACTTCAGAAGAAATTCCATCGTTACAAAATGAGGGATAAAAGACAATGAAGAACACAAGGAGTCAGATGAAGACATAAAACAGATAACAAACTGCATATTAATTTCATTATACTGATTCCATGGTATCCACAGTTTAGAAAGAATAAAAGAAAACTGAAGAAAACAGCAAGGAAGCAAACAAAACTTTTAGAAGCTTTTTCAAAGAAGACACATGTGGGACCAAAGAAGCTAGGTTAAAATAGTCTAGCAGAGAGCTGAGCATATAAAAAATTGAAAAAGATAATTATTCCTTTTCTAAAGTCAAGCAGTAGCCTGAAGCTAAGAAATGAAAGTTTAGGTGAGTTATTAAGAATAGGCACTTAATATCTGAGCAGTAGAATAGCCTACTGAAAGGAATGGTTCTACTACATAAATGTAGGTACTTAATAACAAGCTAGGAAAAGACAGTATTTGACATATATTGCTGATCCAGGACCTGATCCAGTGTTTATTGCAGTCATCATCTTCTCAGATGCTGGATTAAATGTGCAATGTGTCAGAGCGCATAAAGTACTTCTTTTTACTATAGTTAAATAATACATATATAGGGCTGTTATGATTTTATTTATTTAATCTTCTGTAATTCAGATGTAAAAGACAGAACCAGGCAAACATTGCTAAACAGTTCAGCGTAGGCCTGAGCCCCATGAAAGTCAAATGCATTCAAATTTAATACCAGCTTAAATGCTTACCTAATTTGGATCTCAGTTTTGCCCACTTTAAAATGTCATCTCTGTATCTCTGCTAACTATCAACTCTGGGTTTCTGTAATATGTCAAATGTATACAAATATTTGGCATCCAGCATATCTTTAGGTATTTTATATTTAACAGGGATTCCTTTTCTAATTTTAAAAAGTATTCCTTTTAATGTTAGACAGAAACTATAACTTGCATGGTAAGACATTTGTAGATGGATATATAAGAATTAGTCATGGTGAAATCTGAATCACATCAAAATCACCTTAATATATTAATTGATGATGTACTGTTATTAACTGTTTTCATTTTGCTCTATGCCTCATATAATGCAAAGGGGGATCACCAGAATTAATAGGTAGTTACAGTATTTAATTACTATATTACCACACTCGCTTGCCTCCCAACCCCTGCAAAGCAAGGGCTAGTGCCATTTTGTAGTATGATGACCTAGGATCAAACAGAAAAGCCAACATGGAAATGAGATGAGGGTCATCTGCTCGGGATCATTCAGAAACAGCCTCATGTTTAAATTACGTCTTCATTTCTGCACGTTTTTGTTCTGCCATGGTTGTGTCCTGTGCACACAGTATAAGGAATAAGTTGGGCCAAATTAATTCATATTGTAAAGACTGAAATGTGCCATTTATGTAGAAAGTTTTTTTGGATCAGAATTGCCAATGGAAAAGCTTGTACACTAGTAATTTTCCCAGAAAACTTTGTTATACAGGAGGCAGTGCTCTGATGAGTGTAGCTAGATAAGAATTGTCTGGGGCCTGAGCCAAGGATTGTTATTTACCATTTGTCAGCTGAAGTTACTGGTTGCAATGTAGAACTTAAACCACTTCCAAAGATGCTACAGTTAACCTGGCTAACTTGCAATGAAATGCATTTGCATTATGAGTCATAACTGAGATAATTTAAGTCTTTCAGTTCAGGGTTATTGTGTGGTTGATAGCTGTGTCTGCCTTCTTGAAGAGGACTTCTAGGAATGAATGGGAATGAGGGTGGGGGAAAGAGAAAGAGGCTGTGGCAATGTCAGTTGATTGTTGAAGTTCAGACGCAACCACAGATCACAGTATGGAACCTGCTCTCAGATGATTTAATTAAAGTCTTTTATTTACTGGTTTTGTGTGGGTTTTTTCATCTGTGAGATATCTAATATATGGCAACTGTCTTGAGATTCAGAAAAAAGACAAGTCATTTTAGTTTTACCATAGTTGTGGCATCTCTTGTCATATTTTGTCCAGGTAGTCTTCATGAACTGCTTGTACAAATAGGCTTCTGCCCAGTGGGATGCATAACATCCACCTTCTGCTTGACGTTTTCCTCAGAAAGTAATGATTTAATGCCTTCTGATCTACACAACTTTCAGGTTTCACTAAAGTTTAGGAATTATGTGTTTTGGTATTTCTACTGCTCTTTTGCAATTAGTTTGAAAATCGATGAAATCAAAAGTTACTAGAGGGAAGAAAGGGCAAGAAATTGTTTTAGTTTGTTTCCTGAAGAAATCAAACTAAAAACATATTTTCAGATGTGCTTTAATTATTCTCTTCATATTCCCAGTGCCCTATTTGCCTTCACAGTTTAGGGTTTCTAGTTAATATCACTAATGCAAGGGTACCCGTAGTAGCAGTGGTCAGTACTGGCTTTTGTCATTTTTTTCATCGTGATCTATAAAATCTACAAGAAAAAAAGCAGCTATTTTTTATTGTAATTGATCTGTCAATATATTAAATCTGCAACTCCAGACCAGCTTTGTTCCTGAACATTGTACAAAATACCTAGATCAACTAATCATAGAGCGGTGATAAAACATGTTTGCATCATCTCCTCTGATAAAAAGTCTACATTTAGTATGTTAAAACTTTGTGTGAACTGCTGAAGATCAGAAAAAGTTAAAGAATTTAAATAGATTTCTCTGTATAAAATAATCAGCAGCTCCATTCTGCTGTCAGTGATGTAGGCTTCTTTCTTTTATTTTTGCTTTTCAACAGCTTGTGGATGCAACTGGAAAACAGAATTCCATGTGCAGGACAGAAACACTTTCTTCTAGCAAGCTAAGGAAAAAAGATTAATATAAAAGAACATCACCCCTGTAAAGGTGAACAGTCTGGTCACCCAAAGCTCCAGAATGGAGATATGATCAATGTCACAAATAGAGGAAGGTGAAAACCATTCTCCAGAAGATTTATGAATAGATATGCTACCTACTTAATCAGGCAGCGAAGTAGCAAACTGTAATGATTTGAGGGTTTTATAGTTTCCTTACCTAATTTTAGAGTATTGTTTACATAATTGATATCTGCTTTGACTTAAATAATGGAATTTTTCTCACAGAGTTCATAGATCTTGGCACATGCAGTGAGGGATAATGCTTGAGAATGGTTTCCCTGTAGAGAGGGAGACAATAAATAGAGGGATTTTGAGTGACAAAGCATTACTGAACCAACATATCAATCTTTGAAATAACTGTTGAAGCTGGCAAGGAAGTTTGTGCTTTGTGAAGTCCAGACTTTGCTCTATAGTCATTAGTAACTGTAAAGTGATACAGAGGATATGAAGTAAAAAAAAAAAAAAAAAAAAAAAAAAAGAAAACCAGAAAAAAAAGAGAGGTGGAAAAGAAAATATGTCAATTATACAGTAGGAAAAAAAAGAAACATGTTCAGAGATCCATGATCGCTGAGCTATATTAACTTATATTAGCATGGTTGACGGGTTTGAGGGGAAGGAGATTGGAGGACAAAGCTATTGGCTTTGTTAAGACTGATGAATTAGTTCAATTACTGCAGCTGGAAGTCAAATAGGAAGCTCTTTTACTGCTTCTAGGCTGGTAAATGGGAGAGTGAAGTAATTGAACCAAGAGTCATTTCAAATACTGAATGACAGCATGTGAAAAAGACACCAAGTCATGTATTGGGGTCCCTTATATAGTCCTTCATATTTCTCCCTTAATACTCTCAAACAATGCAGAAAGTCAAATTCTGCTTTCCTGGTATACAATGGTTCCATACTCCTGGGCCACAATCCTATTTGGTATAAAGTCATGCAAATCCATTGATTTTAGTGGAATTTCTCTTCCTGTGTTTAATTCTCTGGAGTATTTGTACTGACCTCAATGTTTCTCTTTATGATGAGACAGCTCTTTGGAGAAGACAAGAGTTCTCAGTACCACTAATAGTTAACTTTTAAGTTGTCTGTTGGAGACGGTATTTTTGTTTCTTGGAAACAATATTTTTTTTCAGAGGAGGTAAGTATTATTTTGTATTCTGAATTATAGCAAGAAGATTAATTTTGGCACTAATGGAACAGAGTTGGAAATCATTATCTGGAATCATGCACATAGTATGCACTCATTATACCTACGATAAGTTTTTCCAAATAACTCTCTGAAGACTTGTCTGCATGGGAATATTACTGCAGAGTAACTTTAATGCATTCAACTTGTATTACCTGGCAACCACTCACATATTTTTAAAAAGTGAGTTATTTTGTGCCCTTGTAAGTAATCTTTGGAACAGCATGCCTCCTATAGTGAGTTTGTGTACTTAAGATTTGCTGGCAGTCCCCCAAATATCTTTGCACCATGACTGGCATGTCTGTGTATCTATGTGTATTGAGGACAGCTTGACCAGATGTCACTTCATTCAAATGCTGGCAGTTATGCAAGCATTCATTTTTCAGTACTAGTAAGTTCATATTCCTCTTACAACAACTGGGCCTTCAGTGAAATCCTTTTTGGATCTCTGCACAGCTTGAGAAGTAGACTGTCCTTTTGGAAAATGGCTGGTAATATAGGAGGTACATTTTTTCCTCAAGAAGGGTCACTAGAATGTAAATGTCCAGAATACAAGGTAGTACACAAGGAAGAGCAGCTGTTCCTGGAACTGGAATAAATTGTAACTCAGAGTGAAGGGATGTAATTACAAAGAGTGCTGATTTATTTGTTTATCTGCTAAGGAATTAGCCTGGTGACATTTTTAGAATCACAGAATCATAGAATCATAGAATGCTTTGGGTTGGAAGGGACCTTTAGAGGTCATCTAGTCCAACACCCCTGCAGTGAGCAGGGGCATCATCAACTAGATCAGGTTGCTCAGAGCCCCGTCCAACCTGACCTTGAATGTTTCCAGGGATGGGGCCTCCACCACCTCCCTGGGCAACCTGTTCCAGTGCTTCACCACCCTCATTGTAAAAAATTTTTTCCTTATATCTAGCCTAAATTTCCCCTCCTTTAGTTTAAAACCATTAGTCCTTGTCCTGTCACCACAGGCCTTACTAAAAAGACTGTCCCCATCTTTCCTATAGGCCCCCTTTAAGTACTGAAAGGCCGCAAGAAGGTCTCCCCGCAGCCTTCTCTTCTCCAGGCTGAACAACCCCAACTCTTTCAGCCTGTCCTTGTAGGAGAGGTGCTCCAGCCCTTGGATCATTTTTGTGGCCCTCTTCTGGACCTGCTCCAACAGCTCCATGTCCTTCTTGTGCTGAGG
>VYZW01043788.1:34059-54056 GCA_013401315.1 Balaeniceps rex
TGCAAACTTGCTGAGGGTGCACTCGATCTCGCTGTCTATGTCGTAGATGAAAATATTAAACAGCACTTGTCCCAGTATGGACCCCTGAGGAACACCACTTGTCACTGGTCTCCATTTGGACATTGAGCCGTTGACCACTACCCTCTGGATGCGGCCATCCAACCAGTTCCTTATCCACCGAACAGTCCACCCATCAAATCCATATCTCTCCAATTTAGAGAGAAGGATGTTGTGGGGGACCGTGTCAAAGGCTTTTTGGAAGTCCAGATAGATGACACCCATTGCTTTTCCCTTGTCCACTGATGCAGTTACTCCATCATAGAAAGCCACCAGGTTAGTCAGGCAGGACTTGCCCTTGGTGAAGCCACGCTGGCTGTCTCGAATCACCTCCCTGTCCTCCGTGTGCTTTAGCATTGCTTCTAGGAGGATCTGTTCCATGATCTTGCCAGGCACAGAGGTGAGGATAGGTTCTATAGATCTTCCACGTGACATAGTTAAACATCCAGAGCACTGGTAAAAATTTATATTACCCAACTACACTTTCTTTGGAAATCAAGCTGAAAGGACGGGCAGTGTGGCCAAACACTGTGTAACCCATGAAAATACTCGAACTTTGGAAATTATACAAAAAAATCTATATAAAGAGTCAATGTGAAACTACAGTGAAGGAAAGCTGCATTCATATTTTATGTTGAAAGAGTGGAAAAAAAAAAAAGAAAAAAAAAGTCAATGGTATGGGATTGCATAAGCCATTTCAATGGCTGTTTTTTCCTAAACCATTTAGTTTTGACTGAAATGAGTAGTGAAATGCTCGATCAGCTGTTGAATGGGAGATCAGATGGGACAGTCAGGGTGTCCCCTCTGACAGGTGGAATGGTGGAACCCCTGGGAATGGACTGAGAACAATTATTTCTTCAGTACACACAGGAAAAGGATGAATCTCCTTTGCTGGGACACCTTAGGCTATGTGAGAACACAGAAACCAATTATGCTAGCTATAGAGGGCAAAAATCTCCAGTGTGGGTGGCAAGGCTCTGGATCAGGTTGTGCAGAGAGGTTGTGGAATCTCCATCCATGGACAAAGCCCCGAGCAATCTGCTCGGACTTCGAAGTTAGCCTGGCTTTGAGGTGGGAGTTTTACTGCATGACCTCCAGAGGTCATGTCCAAACTAAATTATTGTTTGAGTCCATGACTCTGTTTTGTTAGCGTCAGTGACCAAGTTAGAAGAGGCTGATTTTCCTTCATGGAACTGATTGAAAGGCAAATGGGAGCATCAAAAAGGCCGAGGGCTGGGGAAATTGTTTTCCTGCTCATGGACAGGTTAGCAGTGAGCAAGTGGAATAATAATCACAGAATCACAGAATCATTAAGGCTGGAAAAGACCTCTAAGATCATCTAGTCTAACCATCAACCCAACACCACCATGCCTACTAAACAATGTCCCAAAGTGCCATGTCTACATGTTTTTTGAACACCTCCAGGGATGGTGACTCCACCAGCTCTCTGGGCAGCCTGTTCCAATGCCTGACTGCTCTTTCAGTAAATAAATTTTTCCTAATATCCAATCTAAACCTCCCCTGACGCAACTTGAGGCCATTTCCTCTCATCCTATCACTTGTTACTTGGGAGAAGAGACCAACACCCACCTCACTACAACCTCTTCTCAGGTAGTTGTAGAGAGCGAGGTCTCCCCTCAGCCTCCTCTTCTCCAGGCTAAACAACCCCAGGTCCCTCAGCCGCTCCTCATAGAACTTGTGCTCTAGATCCTTCACCAGCTTTGTTGCCCTTCTCTGGACACGCTCCAGCAACTCAATGTCCTTCTTGTACTGAGGGGCCCAAAACTGAACACACTATTAGACGTGTGGCCTCACCAGTGCCGAGTACAGGGGCATGATATTACTGAAGAGGAAATCTATTCATGATACGTTCTGCTGTCTTCAGTTTCAGGGAGAAAAAAATATCTGTAACCCCCTGAATAAATAAAGAACTGAGTAGTTCCAAAGAAATGAGTAGAAGTCTCTAATATTTTTGTGCTCTATAATTCATGGGACTATATTATGATACTGAACCAATTAGCATTTCTGTATCTGCCATTCAAAGGAAGTTTCTTTGCAGAGCTTCTGACTTGCCCTATCACACGTTGTGAATTGTGGTTATACCCTGAGGTCTTTTGATCTGGGATTTTTATAATAGTAGTAGTGAAAGTGAGAGTTACCAGAACAAGGAGAGTATTTATTATTTCCTTGTCGAACTTACACATGGAGAAAAAGACACACATAGGTGAGAATATGCCACTTTGTCCCTTATTTCAGCACAAACCACCTGTGAAAACTCAGTAGCAGAAATACTGGTATTTTGGCTTGTAGAAAGGACTTGATTGTTCAGCATACACTTTTTTTTCCTTCAAGTTTTTTAGTTATTTTTTCTGACTGTTGAAAAATGTTTTTTTTTTCCTCTAGCCAGGAACAACTCTTAGAAGCGTCACTTGACTAAATTACACAAATGTAATGGATAAAAATGCAATTTCCAGGAAGGGGAAAAAGGTCCTACCGAATTAGTGCTTTAGTAGTTATTAGTACTTGACAATTACATTAACTGTTTCAATTAGACAGAAATCTTACTAGTGTCCATAGCAATACATTTCATTTCAGATATTGATATGGTGTTGCATTACAACACTTAAAGGCTAACTGATTGACGGAAGTGAGTCAGTGAACAACTTATAGCTTACTGATTACACTGTAAAAGAAATCCAAAGTAATATTTTAGCAGGTGTCTAGATATTTTAATTACTGTATTAAGCACTAAATTAGTTCTTGCATTAATAAACAATGCTATTTCTCAAAGAATTTCTTTTTATGCCTATGGAACTGTTTGGAAGATTGAACTGTTCACCATAATGTACAAGAGACCTGATAAAATAAAAATTATCATATAAATGATAGTTCTACATAAACTAAATTTCAGGAATGTAGGGGTGCAACATTAGAGTCATAATGAGTTATTTAGCTGATATGTGAACTATGTTGTGATCTTATAATTAAAGAGCTTATCTAGCCTGTAAATATAACACATAAGTAGATGCAGCTAAAAACATGTATGTGTCCTTAATTACAGCATTTCCTGTGTGAATGTTTATGCGTCCTTAACGTTGCAGGAACACCGCATCTATAGGTTCAGGAAGGGCTCTGCTGGTCTAATATCCACTGGGATGTATAAGCTAGCCCTGTGCCTGACCATACACGCCAGGTGATTTAGCTAGAGGCAGAACTGAGCGACTCAGACCAGTAATATAGGAAACTGCAGGCGGCTCCCTTAGTTTTTCTTAGAAATCTGCCTCTCCTTTTTTACAAAGACAGTACCTTTACTATCCAGATTTTTCAGTCTGTGAACAAAGTGCACACAGATTCTGTGATTGTGTTTAGAGCCAGTTAGGGTCCCCACTGTGCTAAGAATAAAAAACGTCAGTGGGAGAGTGCTCCTGGCTTGCAGGGGCGGGAGCTGTGGACCTTGTCAGGTACTTCAGATGGATGTGCATTCCCACTTGTCTTAGAAAGCAGATGGCAGTCCTCAGCTTCCGCACATGTATGTTCTACTATTGGCTTAACGTGTGAGACATCTTTTTTAAGCGTGAGTGGTTTTAGAAGTCGCTCTGCTGACTCAACTTAGTTACTGGATCAGCTTAAGTTGCATACTGTGAGAAATATATCTTGAATTTTTCTTGACAAAGGAAAATGAAATTCCCTTAAAGAGAAAGGACTTAGAGATAAGTGATAGTGATAAGGCAGTTGTAAGAGATCTCTGGATCCTGAGATACATTAGAAAGAGTAAATGCTAATGTGGAGAACCATATAAAATGCGTAGATTTTAATACCAGCATAGGACCATTAGTGGTCATCAGGTTTGACCTATTGAGCAGAGGTCAAAGAATGCTGCTTACTAGTTTCTGGTTTATGTCCAAACCTTCTGTCTGGACTACAGCATCTTTTCAAGAAAGATGTCTGGTCGCAATTTAGGGGCTTCACATCATGGAGTGATGTGTACCTAAGTAAATTATTTCAGTGGTTAATTGTCCTTAGCAGAAAAAAAAAATACATATATATATGTATCTTAATTCTAATCTCCATTTATTGGCAGTTAAGTAAATTTTAACCTCTTCGTGGATGAAAAAAAAATAAATTGCATTTTTGTTGTCTATTATAATGGAGGTTATTTCTAATTTTTAATCATTCACACAGCTCATTCTCTCCATCTTTTTTCAGTATCCTTTTAAAAGTAATGACAGCAGAAATAATTGCAGCATCCCAGCACTGATCTTTCTTATTCTATATACTGGAGTTATAAAGTAGAAATAGAGGGAGTTATATTCCCCTGCTTGTATGTTCAAGATAGAAATATTAATTCCACACATTGACAAGCTGGCTTGAAACTGAACAATTACTCAGAGCTACAGTTAACTGAATGGTATTTTGCTCCAGTTTCTTACATAATACTAAATGGCCCTGTAACAAAGCGTACTCTGGGGTATGATGATTCCTGATTTGAAGCCATCAGTGAACCAGTTATACATATTGTATAAAACTGTAATTTTCTTTTGAATACTTTGTATTGTTAAGATAGATTTATGTAGGATAAATACATTTTCATAATGGTGTGTTAAAAAATGGAAAGTGGAGTACCAACTGACAGTGCTTAGCATTAGATTCTTCTGTGCTTATTTTCAGATTTTTATAGCAATATTACTCATTTTAAATCTCTGTTCTGTTAAAGATGAACCATTCTCCCTAATGAATCAAAAATGTTAAGGCTCTCATACTATTATCTTTTTTGCCTTTTTACCATTTCTAGGTCTCAGTAGAAAACTTGCTTCATTCCTTTTTTTTGTCATAAATCTTCTTCAAAGTCTAGCAAGAGGTATCTTTAAGACCCGATATATTGTGCATCCTCTTAGTAGTCATCATGCAGCAGGCTGCAAAATAATGGGTCTAATTTTCATTTTGTTCCGGTGCAGATCTCTTGAACTTCACAGTTTCACATTTCTGCACCTCTCTGAATTTTAATTAATTCAAAATTTTGTAAAATAGAAATCTAACAGTTTCATATATAAACAACATCATGCAATTATTCCAGGATGAAATCCTGAAAGTTTCTTCTTTATTTAATATTACTGTATTGTATCCACTTCTAGACACTCAGTTTTAATTTGGGCAGATACTATTTGTGATGGTGAGGGCTGCAGGGTCTTAGATGTATGTCCCATTCAAAACAATGTCATTTTGCACTATGAAATAATGATCAGACACTAATTTTGCACAACTTGTGGAGCATCACCCTTAACAACTTCAGGCTTCCAGACCACACCATACGAGGCTGATGAATTTATCTTCCAGAATACTTAACTCTTGGTCTCCTTCATGGAAACTCATGTTTCCCACATTGATTTTAGGGACTTGGAATAAAGATATGCAACTGAGAGGATGAACCCCATTATTAATAAAAATAATAGTATGACAAGACAGAACACATTTATCTGCTTTTATTTAATTTCCTCTTATGATAAGAGAGTTAACACCATAGCTCAGTTTTAAGTGGCTTTAATTTACCAGCTCCACTACTATCCTTTTTCCTCCAGCATTTGGAAAGGTAAATTATCCATAAAATAATGAATACCAGAGGAAAAGCTTGGGTATGAAGGGCAATCTAGCCTTTTTTTTTTTTCCCCTCCTTGAAATCAATTATGGGTCAAAGGGGGAAAATGGTAGTATATTAATGTGATCACATCTGAAATTTTATTGGATATCTTCTGAGTATGTTGTCCCATGATATTCCTAGGCTTTTGTTGTAAAAACTGACATTCAGAAATTTACATCGCAGAAGCATCAACATACAGGTTATATCAGTGGAATCAGTGTGGTTTTTATTTACACCTGATTTGTCCAACTCTGTGCTGATTTCCCTTTTTATACGCTATGTAGAAAGACACCATATAAATAAAAACTGCAGTGTAGGCCAAAGATGCACTTTTAAGTAGTTGGATGTTGCATTAAAATGTCCCTGGGTTTCTTTTTTAGTGATGCTTCTGCTTAGAATTGAGCCAATCTGTCTTCATATTTCCTCTTCTCTACCATTATAATTGATCTGGCAGTTCGCCACACTTAGACCCAGACAGTAATGACTTGGCATAGAGGATATTCTGCCTTCCTAATTTGACTGACAGAATAAATCCTGGTTTTAAACTGCTGTCGTGTGGTTTTTATCAGTAAATAACACACATTTTACTATGGCATGTGTACATTGAGATAGACAGCTATGTCTTTTTAATGTGCCTAGCCAGCAGCAGAGGAGGAGTCATGAAAAGCAATCATGTTTTCGTCAGCTGTACTGTAAGAGCGCAAACCTTGAAAGTGATTCTTAGGAAAAAAAACCCTAAAGCTTGAAGACATCTGTTAAGTTTTAGAGGAAGTCATATATGTGTTATACCGACTAACAAGCTGAGGAAAATGGGCTTTACACATACAGGCTATTTCCCTATATAAAACATCGCAGATTTTTTTTATATTCCATACTATAATGCAGATGCAATCACTGAAAAACTTTGCTAGTTTTGGGAAATGTATCTGTGCATGTATAAATAATTTATCTATTAGTAGTGGTAAAGCTAATATTGTGCTCTGTTCAGGTTGTACCCAGTTGTAGTTTGTCTGGGAGAGGACAAACTATTTGGATGGCATGCGTACTGTTTTCAATTACGTTCGAAGAAATAATTGTTTGGGAATGAATAATCTGCTGTCAATAAACAACAAAGTCCCCACTGCCAACAACATTATGCTGAGTGGAATCACTGTATGCACAAAGGTCTCCTAGAAGCTCAAACTGAACCTCCTCAACACTGTTTGGGAATTAGTACTGCAAAAAATCAAACAAAGGCAAAAGTTGTTACATGATTGCATGTGAAACCATCTTAGCACCAGTTTTGTTTAAAACAAACAGAATTAGTCATTACAGTACTAGAAGTAAGTATGTTCCAGAAAACAGTGCATCACTAAAATGCATACATTTTTCACTAATATGAAAGATTTGGGTTTGCCAGGAGTAAAATAGGAAATGACTCCCATCCTTCAGGGCATTTAAAAAAAGCCTTCTGAACCTATTGGAGTCAGAGGGGGCTACTGAGTTTACTGGCTTTTTGTTATAGTGCCTTAAAGCTAGTTTTTCATCTGAGCTATAGTTTTCAACCTAAATGCCATATTAAAACTTAGCCTTAAATTTGTAGCATGTTTATCAATGAGGGCTGGGAGCAAAACTTTATTAATAAAGAATGTTTCTTTATATTGCAAAGTTGCAGATTGATCACTCTGTGATGGTTCTGTCTTCTGTACTCAAGCATGTGAGCCTTTTGGTACAGGGGTTCTGTTGGATGTGTCTGCCATGGGGCATGACCCTTCTCAGCAGTATTTTAGTAACCCAGGCAGATTGCCATAGGGATTTTGAATATTTGAGGAGATAATATGCTGTTTCTCCATTGAATAAAGAACTGCTATAAAAAGCTGGACTGTAGGAAATGGGAGGTGGAGGGAAGTGAGACACATTCACAGTGATTGTATTGCTAAGAAATTGGGATGGTGCATTTTGTACCTGTTGGATTTTTTCTAGGAAATGCAACATTATTCTCTGTGTGGTTTTTGGTTGGTTGGTTGGTTGTTTTTTAAATGAAAAGAACAAAAGATTGCCATATCTGAGCTTAGAAGTTATAAATGTTTGGACATTGTAGGCTACTTTGTGAATGATGAATGAGAAGTTCATACAATTATTGAATAAGGAGAGAGAAGGCCGAATCATAGACATTTTCAAGACTTTGAGATAGAGAAGTAGTTTCTCAGTCTAAGCTTGGGTATGATTTGAATTACTGTAGCATATGTCTTCAACCTCACAGTCATTAAGAATAAGACATACTGTTTGGTGAATAAGTGCGTGTAATGCTAACAGGAAGGCTACTAGCTTTTTTGGTTTACCCGTATTTGGGTTTTCTCCTATTAAAAAGTGGTTGCTTTGCAGTCTGAGACAAGTCTAAGTTATGGATCCATGAATTACATAATTTCTTCTTCCAGAGCATCCCATTGTTCAGATACTGGTGTGTAGCACCTGAGCAGTCAAGTGTACTTGGTGTGTATCTTTGTCTCTGAAAATCCTGCTGAAGTTATCGGTGAGCAAAAGAGGATAAAACCAGAATCTCCAGTACAAGGCAGTATTCTCTACCTTTAGGAGGTCCCTAATGGGATTATTTTCTCAGCATTATCAAACTATTGGGCAAATATCAGCCTCTCTTTCCAGAGGGAAACAATCAACCAGGATATACCTGCGTTTAGCCAGGCCTTCTCCAGTAATTATGAAATTAGATTTAGTCTGAGACTAATCAAGTAGTATTTTCCCCTTATTATCTTCTGTCCATTTCTTTTCACAGGTGGGCTGAGGTGGGTTGTAAACGTGTCATTTAAATACCCTATACTGCTATATAAAAGAGGTCTGGAGCAAACACCAGAAAGTAATCAACTACATTCCCTTACCTAAAACCAGAATCAGTTATACCTAATCATCAAAACAGCCTATAGATATAAATCTGACAGTCTCCTGCAGCTTTGATACAGCAATCCAAACTGAGATATGCCATTTGTTAGACTTTGTATAATTTGAATATCTAGAAATTCAAACACCTTGTTTGGTAGAAAGAAGACAGGAGACCTTCAGTTTCTTTTTATAACTTTACACTATAAAGTATAATTTTTTCTAAGGAACCCAAGAATAATTAAATTTCTGAAAGTGTCAGATTCCAAAATATTACTTAGTAGTGATTTTGTAGAATATTACCTTATCTTTTTTGAATTTTAGGTCATTACACAGGATAGATATAGTGATGATATGTGTGGTCAGGCAAATGTCAGAGCTGTACAGCCATATTATCACAAAGAAAGGCATTGCTTCCATAGCAGCAGTGAGTACTACTGGAAGTTCCTAAGTCCTCTGGGAAACCTTTGTATTCAACTCTTCTGCTACTCTTTTGTGTGGTAGTTTTAAATTACTAAAAGAAATACAGCAAAAGAACCACCAACAAAAAAACACTCTTAATGTGCTTATTTCTTAGTATTGATCACGTTACACTACTTAATTTGAATACTGCTGGTAAGTATCAATACAGTGCTTTCTGCAGTATTGTCCGTAGTTGGCAACCATGGATAAAAACCTTACCTTTCTCAAAAAGAAAAGCTATTAAATAATTATTCTCTCAATTTGCAATCATAAAGCTAAAAATTTTAGCTTTACTCAGAAATCATTTCTGTCTGGTTTTGAATGAAAATATTTGAGTCTGTCTTGGGTTTATGTAATTTTCTTTTAAGGAAAAACAGTGAGTAAGACAAATTGATTTGTTAATCAGTTCAAGGTTTGTCATCATTTATCAAATCCTTAATATTTAATCAGAAAAACTGTATTACTCTGAGAAAATAGCATTTCAAAAGTTGCAAGGTTACTTTTCAGGCATTCAGCTCAGATGATAACTGAGAGCATCATGATGTGAGATTTTTCTTGAGTGCCTTCTGTGTGGATGATTGTATTTACTATACTATGAAAAAAAATGATGATGTTACACACTATTGTATGTCTTTCTTTGCCCTGAAGAAACAAATAATTTATAGTAAAAATTACAAAAAGATTTCAGGGGCTTTTTAGCTAGGGCTGTTCCTCTTGTATCGTATCAAATGTGTTTTCCATTGTGAATTATTATAGCCGGTCATATTTCCACTTTCTTTTTTGGATTTGTGGCTGATGTCATAACGTGTAAAGGAAAGTAGGCTACAAAAGGCATCTATGCATATTTAAAAAAAAAAAAAACAACCCAGCAATTTGCAATTTACAGGAAAAAGAGTTTACCTCTTTCAAGGTCATTTGCACAAAGAATATTGCTTTAATCAAAATAAACCTTCATTGTAAAACCTGGATAAAAGAAATATATTTTGTTTAGCAGAGGCTAGCTCAAGTGTTTTAGTTTCTTATACTGAGGTACAGTTAGAACATAAAAGTAATTGACAGTGAAGACAGAAATGTCCTTTGGTATTGCTAATAGAGCTAGTTAGGATATGAAACCTAAAGCACATTGACTTAACTCTATTCAAATGCTGCTCTTATATACAGTAGCATTGAATGAGTAGCATATTCTTATTACAAGAATATCAGTACCAGAGGATGTTCCTAAATATCCTTTATATTGTAGGTTAGAAGCATGTCAATACATCTGATGAATACCTTTGACCAGAAAATGTTACTTAGCTTGTGAAAGTTTGGGAACCGATGTTGACAATACAATCGTCTGTCTTGTTTAAAGTGAGGCTAAGAATAGCCTATCTAGAGTACAACATGCTGCAAATTGCATTTCCATCTCCCTCAAACCAGAAGAAGATGTCCTTTATCAGGAAACTAAGCTGAGTACTGCAAAACAAATATTATTTACATTCTAATTCTTAAAAGAGCTAATAATAACTTCTAAAACAGATATATATTTATTTTTACTTTTAAATATTTTTTTGTAAAAAATTATTGTTAGCTATAAAAATACCTAAATGACATTTCTTCTGTCCTGACTAGAAGTTTGTGGGTTTAGAGAAATATATAGAAATATGTATTGAATGACTCTGTATTTTAAATAACCACCCCCTAGATTTTCCCTATGATCTAGTAGGTTTTGAAGTTCTAGCTGTCAGAAGCGTGTATAAAGAAGTGGCTATATCAGTTGTCTTAACTGTCTGTTAACTGCTCTATAGATGGATTAAATATAGGGGGAAAAAAATCTCATGGGTTTCTACAAATGCAGGAAATACCTAAGTTCTCATGTGAGTAGACCCACTTAGCAGAGGGTACCACATGCATTCCACAATAAAGATTAGGCACTTTTGCTATTTTCACTCGAACTTGCCTGTATGTTCAAAGTTGCTGAGCTGGTAGTTTCTTAGTTTAATGTAGTTCGCCTATAAAGCCATTTGAAACAACCAGGGAAGCAGATGGTTGGAATTCTGTTATAAAAGTTGGGTCAGTAGTCCTGGCTGTTTGTGCCATCTGGACATAAGAAAGGGAGGTGGGAGTGACCGGTCACGCTGAGTGTATACTCTGTGCTATTAACAAAACCCTTCAATTTTCAAAGGGCTAGAGAACTTATCATGAAAACCATCATAGCTAGTGAAATAAAAATGGAGTTAAAAAAGGTTGAGGTGGAGCTGGGAAGACAAGTGAGGATGGGGACAGTGGAGTGCCCCACACAGCCATGGCTACGGCAGAGCTCAGGCAAGGCCAACGTGCTTCTAAGGGCACATGGGCAGAGGTGGATGTCCCGCAGCTCTCTCACACAGCTCAGTCTGGTCTTTTTGTGCTATCTTCCCTTACACTGACTTTTTGGCTGGTAACCTGGAGTTCCAGGTTTCCTTTTACTGGTGCGTGCGGCTTATAGAGCTGTCTGTACGTTAGATATCTGCGGTATCTTTGGGATGGCGTGCTTGAAACCCTCGATCTGCATCTCTCTGCTGGACATTCTGCTGCTTCTGGAAATCCCATCACATCGCCAAGGGCACAGTAATAGGAACAAAGACTCCTTAAGACGTGAAGATGTATGGTATTTCTAAGACGCATGTTTCCTTCTTTTCTGACAAATTTGGAGCTATGTGTACTTATTTACAAATAGTACCTTTTGACTGGGCTACCGCAGTGTTAATCCACTGGTAATACTGATAGGAAGTGTATCTCCAGGACTTAAGACATGGCCAATATGTCACTTTCTGAACATACGAAGAATATTGCTGGATCCATTTACTGTGAAGTACTGACTTGATCCGTCAGCTAGTTTGCTAAACAATTTTCTCTTGGAATATTGCATCTGTTTGAGATGGTAGGAATACAGTAAACTTTGATTGTATGGAAAAATGCAGAATGTGTCTGAGGGAGAAGGTCAGGATATTACAGATTGAGGCAAAAAAATTCCAGAGACAGAGCAATCCCCCATCAGAGATCTGGGTAAGATATGCCTGCCTTTATTTTTAGGTAAAGCAGATTGTGCATATTTATGCTTAACTTTAATGAGTTTTTTAAAATTCTTTTTTTTTTTTTTTTTTTGGTGCTATGTTGTATTACTGTATTAGAGGAAACAATACTTTGGTGATTTATCTCATTTTCCAAACTGCAGGTCCCAAATCCAGCAGGATGTATGAAGTGAGGAAGTTTGTACACAAGCCACTCTAGCCTTTGAAGCTGATTGCGGGATTCAGGACTTAAAGCCAGAATTGCAAACACCAGAAGGTTGACAGCAACAAATACCAGAGAGCCAGGATGTAGCTGGCTGTGAATGGCAAGAAGTGCCAGCTATGACCTAGGCTTATGTGTTCTTGCATGCCCAGTAGCTCACTATTGACAGGTATATTAAAACCAGAAAATATTTACCAGCTTCAGCAATGTACAGTGTCAATAATCCTAACACCCTTTCTGATTGTAAGGCTCATTTCTTTGTGCCTCAAAGAACAAATTAACTACATTCAGTTTTCCTATAATCTTTAAAATAACAGTCAAATATAGATAACTGTATACAATCATTTACTAGGTTTTAGTCTAATCCAAGTAAGAAAGAGATAGTGTAGCTGACTGTCCAGATCCTGCTTTGCAACAGTGTTCAGTGTCTGACGGAGTCAGTACAGTGCATGCAGTTTTCTTGGCAGAGTCTAGATATATTATGAAGGAAAGCTTCAGATGTGCTCTGCTTGATCTTGTCCATTTTTTTATAACTTTATGATAACATTTCTCATCTTGATGTAAAACTCGATTCTTCCAAACTGCATTCGTTTTATGCACCTTATGTATACCTTTGTTTTTAGCAGGTGAACTAAGCCAATAATGTATCATTAATGTACTTTGGACAGTTGAAACTGTTTTTAGTAATTCTGGTGTCAAAAATAGTTGTTAAACTCAACACTTTCAGAACAACTGATAAGTGCTTTCATTTCACCATGTCACACTTTTGTGTAGCCAACAGCCAATCTTTCAGTGTGCTTGCAAGGCTGAAGCAGGGATTTTAGGTATGCAGAGTTTGTCAGTAATGGCTGTTTTTATATTCTCTTTATTGCTACATCAACAACATCTGAAAATGTAATTTTCTGTAAGTGTATATCTTGGAGGGGAGTTTTCTTTCCCTCTATCCACTCTTTTTGTTTGGTTTGATTACTGACCAGTTTCTCCGAGTACTAGTAAGAGAGTATAAGATTTTCCTCTTTGGTTCTCATTTGAATGTATTTACGTACACAGAGCACTGTATGTATTTCTGTTTACACATGAATATGAATCTTTTTATGAATATTCAAATAAAAAACTCCTTAGCTGGATGCATTATCAAGAAGTTTCTATCACCAGGACTCTCTCTCTGTTTTTCCCACAGGAAACCCAGGCAATGTGATTGCTTATCACCTAAACATTATCTGTGCCAAAGTAAGAATCAAGAGATCATGAATCATAAAAAAAAAGAGCTGAAAGAGACTTCAACATGTCATCTAATTCCCTTCCCCTGCTCTGTCTCTCTTCAGTTAACTCTACGAATGTGTTTCTTCATAAATGTTTCTTTAATCTCTCACTTGAGATTCCACAATCACCTGAGATTATCTATTCCAGTAGTACTCCTCTACCCTTGCCATTTCTGTTACTTTTCCCTAATTGTCTAACCTGAATCTTTCTTGCTGCAATTAAGCTCCTTTACACCTTGTCTTATACCCCATGGATAGGGAGAACAGATTAGTCCTATCTCTTTGCAACAGCCTTTCACAAACTGCCAAACTCTACTGCACTCTCCAATGAACAGAGGCTCAAGGGCAGTGCTCTCTTGTGTTCACTTTCTGCTGTGAAGCAGATCTTCCCTGAGAGGCAAAGGAAGAGATTCCTCAGAGGCAGGGTCTTACCGTCTAGTTTACTGGTACAGAGACGTAATCCATCTCCTGCTGAAAAAAGGAACAACCTGCTATCACTTAATTTTTCCAATTTTTCAGGTCAAGAGCTCACTGCTTCAGTTAGTTTTCCTACTGTCACTCTCACCCACCACAAAATATATAGCTAAGAATGATGGTTTAAAAATTAAGATGCTGACTGAGTTACTGGGATGCCCAGATTCAGTTCTCTTCTTTTCTTATACGACTTTGGATAAACCATGTTGCCCTAAACCCTGAAGAGATGTAGATTCCTAAGGTTTGTTTAAGGAAATATTTGAGTGCTTAATTTAAAAAGAACAATTCATGAAAACCCTCAGCATCAATGACACCTAGCTTTTTGCTGTTAAACCTTCATGGATATCAGCATTTTTGCTTCTGCACAGGCTCAGATGGGCTGCTCCTTTGGGAGCTCCGAGAAGTGCTTTTAGAAAAACAGTTACAAAAGCACTTCCCAGACTTTGGAATTCATGAGCTGGTAGATGGCCCCTGTCTATGTCCCCTGAAAAACCCAATCTAATAAACATGCTCTGAGTACGTCTTGTCAGGGAGCAGCAAGGACAGGTTGGTCCCCAAGGCGAGGGGAGATGGGAGCTGAGCATGATAACATGGCAGGCAGAGGCTGTGGCCTCACTGGCAAGGGAGCAGTGCCACGGTACCCAAACAGGAAGGGTAGAGCAGGTCCAGTGACAGTAACCTGGGTTCAACCAGCAGATCAGATCACCAAAGAAGTCCATAGTGTTGAGGAAAGTCCACAGTTAAGCCAGGAATTTGAGTCGGTGGGTCAGAGTCAGGGTCCAGATCTAGGGGGTGCATGGCCAGAGGAGAGGCTTGGCTGCGGCGCTGTAGAAGCATAGCTCAGGCAGGGGCTGGTGCTGAGACCCTCAGCTTAAAAACAACTTCTAGAAGAAGTGTGGAGCCCCTGCTGAGGCTTCTTAGCGTAGCTGCTTGGAGGAGTCTCTGCTGAAGCTTCCTCTAGCATTTTCTTGAGGAGCTCCAAGGCAGCAGAGGCTTCTGAAACAGCTCTTTCTTACCAGAGGTCTGGCCTTGAGCAGAGAGAGCTACGCTGCAGGATGGGGGGAGTGAGCTCTGGGCCCTAACATGTCTGTTGTAGTTTGATGGTGTGGAGTTCAGCACATAATACAGCATTTTGCATTCAAAGAAGTGGCAAAGCCTAAAGAGATCATCATGGCTATGTTTTACACTACTTATAGTTTTTTTTCTGAGAGAGAGAGTTCACTTCCAGACTGAATGGTATATCTAGAATTTCTTCCTTCTCTAAATTCCTACAGTTTTAAAATCTGCTCATTTCTGCCTAAATTCTACAAGGGAGGGAGGGGGGATGAGATCTTATAGTGATAGATACTGTACGAACACCTAGTGTATATGCCTAGTGTATGATGGAAGTCATCATGTCTAATTTACAGTGTGGAACTTCAAGGGTTGTCTTTCACAGGGTGGCATTTCCCTCTGAAAGAGTGAGTCTTTAGGAATGGCATTCTCAAGGATGGAGATTGGCTTTTAAAATCCTAATTTCTTCCTGCTTCCAAAATAGAATGACTTAACAGGTATGACTGCTGGACAAAGAACATCTGTATGTATCTGAGACCAAAGTTTGGTCTTACTTACATCTGTAGACACTGCTTTTGTAGATAGTGTAGGATGAAGTCTGAGAAAATTATAAAGGAACTCTGTTCTGTGAATATCCAAAATTTACTGAGCTGCCACTTTTAGTATCTGAGAGTATACATATTCATGCTACTATACGAGAGGTCACATCACAACTGGAGCTGGGACTATGAGCTTTGGCAGTGGTGCTGCATGGTGCAAAACAGTTTAATGCTGATAATGTGAATGTGTTGCTTAAAACCTGAAATGCGGGGGGTTTTATGGGTTGATGTGTGAACTCTGGAAGTAGTGCTTTAGGACATGAATTTGTCCTGAGGATGGTTACGTGAGTCCTGATGAGGAAGCACTGAGCAATACGGTAGTGCATTACAGTCATTTAGTCATTTTTAGTCTCTTAAAAGAGCTGGAAATTTTAACTACTTTGACCCCAGTTCCTTACAAAATGTTAAAAGATTAACAAAAAGAAACTCCAGAGGAAACATTATGTAGCCCTTGTAATATTTTTTGTGGGGCAAGGTTGTGAGTTTTTTACAGCGCCTTTTTATTTTTGCAGGGGGTGAGGAAGGAGGCATTACCCTTTTCTTATATCATATGTGCTATTTTTGCCTGTATTTTTAAATACTATATTAAAATATATATATTATTATAATAAGGGATTTAAAATTCAAAAATTTTCCTTTACCTCCACAAGTATTAGAGATAACGCAAGTTCCCGGCATACAAATAGTGTGTAGTTGTCCCATTAACTACATTATTCTCAATACATTTTGTAGGAATTCCAATTATATTAGTGGCATACAAATATACTAAAAAGAACATAGATAATTACAGATTGAATATTATGGTTATGTATTTTCAATTCTATATAATTCATACACAATGAATTTACACTTAGCACACTATTCCTCTGTAATCAATACCTGTCCTAAACAACCATGTAGTCAGAAGAACGGTAATATAGAGAAAAAAAGAGTTTGAGATGAGGAAAGCATATTCAAACTTGCATAAAGTTCTTCGTAATGCTTTTTTTATGAGTGGCAACTTTGAAGGTTGATTCAAGTCAAGTGAACAGCATGCCCCAGATAAAATTTTCCTGACCACCACCTGTGTGGCTAAGCAAAGCTGGCAGTGACCCTGGCTATGTTACATGGGCAGTATTTTCTGCAGAACACATTGTTACTGGGCACAGACAATGATTTATTTCTAACTGCAGGCATACAGGCTAGAGAGGGTTGTTTTTTCACCTTCAGAAAACTTCCCACAATACCTCACCCCATTTCTCAGTGATCCACCACCATGTAGATAGTGATGCATTACACCATCTGTCCCTGATGGTCCATTTCAGAAGTGAGCTATGATTTAGTAAGAAAGGCAGGTGCTCAACTTTCTTAGAACAGATTATGTCTGCTTTCTTAGGAATTATAGCAAAATGGAATAGCGTCGTTGCAGGGAACAACGACTGAACACATGCTGTAAATCAAATCAGGAATGAAGAGGTTTATTGATTTATTAACAACATGTAATTAACTGGCAGTCAGTGAACTATACTTGCAGGATCAATGTCAGCAATACAACAGATAAACCACAAAATGAGACACCTAGAGACTGTAAGCGTATTCTTACAAGTTGCTGAACACCCTTCTGTACTTGTTCCTAGGAAGTTCTCATCTCACCACATACAAACCCTTCAAACAGCTGGATGCATGCAACCTGCTGGCCCTCACAGTGCGGGTTACAAGCACCCCCTTTTCTGTGAGTGCCAGTTCCTATATTTACATGCACCCCCTGTGTGCCTACACTGCTCCCTACAATCCGCTAACCAACATGCTGGTGAGAAACCACCCCCGAGTCCCTACTTGTTGCACCCCATACTGTCAGCCCACTCGTTGGAGGGCAGAGTATGGACGGCATTTGATGGGGACAATGTTCTCTCAGGCCTACGTGGATGTTGCAATGCCAGTGAGGCAACTTCTGGGAATACCAAACCCTGTTTGGCAGCTGCTGACACCAAGGTCTCCCCGTCAGAAATTTTCGTGCTTTTTTTATATTTCCTTCCAAACTCACTTCTGCTTTTTTCAGAAGTCTCTTGGTAAGCTTTGACTACTGTTTAATCCAGCTGGTGGTCACCTTAAGCAAAATGTCACTCTTAATTTCCTCTAGCATTATCAGGTTTGGGGCAAACACCCTCTCAGCAGAGACAGTTTTGGAAAATCTATTCACACACACTGGCTACACTCACATTCTTCTCACATCACCTGCTGTTATCCAGGTGATGTTAATAGGAGCAGACTGTATGGATTCCCTCATACCATTTCCTAAAAATGTTGGTGCAAAACTGTGTTTTATTTCACAGAAATAAATCTGGGGAAAATAAGTGTAGAATCATACAGTGGCCAAATAATCAGTATATAAATATAGGACTGGCAAATACAGATTGAAAGACATACAATAATCATTCCCAGCTTTTAATATGGGCCTCTTGGCTATGGAATATAGTATTTCCTACAATGGGTTTGTTTATTAATACCTTCCTATGGTTTCAAAGTACATCTATAACTGAATACATCTTCAGCCTGATGCATGTTTGATTTAATGAGCTTTTGGATTTTGATCTTTTTGAATGCTGAAGGTAGATTTTCTCCCCCACACTATGTGACTGTAGCTACAAGAATATATCCCATAGTTCTTCATGCAAGAATGTCCCATGATGAATGAGGACATATAAGAATCATGAGGCTGTAGCATTATGAACATTCAAATAAAGAGATTTTTCTAAGAGTATTTTTCTTTGGTTGCATTAACCCAGCCTGGATACTGGATACATCTTTGAGGAATCTAAGCGGTATAAATTACTGATGAGTCATGAATGGTTGAGTTACCCTATTCCACTAAATGTTCCCATTTCAGGCTTCAGGTTTCACTGTCTTGTCAAGGCTTAGTGACCACATGTATCACCGCGCTGCTAAAAGATTCTGTGTTTCCTCTTAATAAATGCTTTGGACAAAAAACAGAAGGTGGAAAAATTACAACCTACCTAATGATCAGTAGTAGGTTTTCTGCTGTGATTCCTATCGATTAGCCCAATAAGTGAAAATATTAATGCAGAGACCATCACTTGAAATAAAGAATAGGGAGCTATGCAGTTTTTGCATTAGAGTATTTCAGTGTGCTCTGCAGAAGTAAAAGGTAACATTGAAATTTCTCCTTAGGCATCCTTCTTAGTATCGGCTTAATTGAAATCACAAAGGGCATTTAGAGCTTTTACTGGACTCTAACTAACCTGTCATGGTAATGAACATAATTATTGTGGCTTTTTTTTTAACTGGCAGCAAACTGTGATCGTTGAGCTTTGTCTCACATTATTCATCTGTCTTAGTAGCATGTACAGTACTACATTGGCAGGGGTGGCGAAATAAAAATGTGTAGTCACTTTTTTCAAATTCAGATACAGGGACCTTTCAGATGTTTATAATTATTTTTGTATAATTTCTTAAATTTACAATTAGTGTATTATGGTCGGATCCTATAGCCTTTATTTTGCTTAGAAAGAAAATTGTGCTTTTTTCCAAATGAGATCTGCTGGCATGCACAGAATCTTGGATTTTCAGTGTTCCTGTTTTATGTTCTGTTAACTGTAGATTGTGAACACTTTATGGCAGAGACTGTCTATTTCCTTTTGCGTTTATACAGTGCTTCACGTAATGGGAATCCAGTCCGAACCGGAGGCATCTAGGGAAAGTACCATTCTTGAAGGGTTATGTAATTTATGACATACCATTTTCTCATCTGAAAATGGTAAGGTTTGAGATAAGCAGAATTAATACAAATTGTTTGCTTAATAAAGACAAGAGAAATACATTTCCAAGGATATCTTACCTTCATGACTGTGGATTTGAAAAATGAATAATAGATGTAAGGTAAGGCCCTTTTTATTGCCTACCTAATACCTCCAATGTAAAACTGTAATTGAGCATAAAAACATAAATTCTCCAAGCACAAAACATTAAGATAAACCTGTCAGTATGATGGTACAAGCAATAACCTTGAATTACAAGAATGTGGGCTAGAAATCTTTATAAGTAATCTCACAAAAGTCCTCCCTTATTGACTTGTATTTTGAGAATCAATTGCTTCAGATTTTCATTGGATTGAGAAAACGGTTGAGAAAGAATAAAATGTACATAAAATAAAATGTATATAAAATACTGATATCCTTATTTCTTCTTTCTCAAAACTTCAATCACGCAGTTTTAGCACAGGAATGACTGCTATGATTTGCTTTTTTTTTCCCCCTAGCACTCGTGCATCCATGTGCACCTGAAAAGAAGCAAAAAAAGCAAAAAAAAGAGCTCAGCCCAACTGCAGATTTG